>VALG01004646.1:3579-23596 GCA_009835305.1 Ipomoea purpurea | reverse complement strand
ATGATATACAAATTTGTTCAACAGCAAGAATTCATATCAAATACATTAAACAAAATCCAGAACTTACGACAATACCAATAATATATCAAAAAATATTTAATTAAACATTTATATGGATGAGTCGACAGAAGATGGCGAGCAGATTCTGTAATTTTTGTTCTCAATAGATTGGTAGTAAAAAGAGTATATACTTGTTTTATATATTTATAAGTAATGTGACAACCACTGCTGAGTCAAATACTTTTAAATTATTTGATGCAAAAATTAGTCCTAACGACTTAACACGATCTGTTCGTAATTCCTTGCTCTGAATCGACGCTTATTGTAGGTGACATTTAGAAGAATAGTCAGTACATGGCACATTTCAGCGGGATAATTTGCATGGTTTAATATCGACCACTATAATGGCGTTACTCAAAGGGGCGTTCTACATATGTTTAGGCTCAGAAAACAACGTCATACATATTAACGTATGATGTATCAGATCAGAACACGTTTGGCACTTTCACTGGCCGAAGTTGATATCTCTGATTGAGGATAATTAGGGGATATCGCATATCACATTCACATTCATAGAAAATGGAACTAGTAGCAAGACATACGCCAATGTGTAATATATGCGACCACACTTCTATTTTTGGATCTTTGTTGACAGGAGGAATAGACTTTAGGAATTATATCGATTCCCAAACAGATAGGTTATATAAGAGTTATATAGATTATAAAGTGAATTTGATAAATAATGAAATATGTTTAAAAGATAATACCTCTTATAAATAATATGTGATGGTGAGCGATGGTGGTGGTGGTGGTGGCGGTGGCAGTGGTGGTCGTGACGGTGACGGTTGTGTGACAGTGGTGGTGAGAGCGGTGACGGTTGTGGCGGTGGTGCTGCTGGGTGGTGTTTCTGGTGGTCGGTTCTGGTTATAGGCAGTGGTGGTTGATGGGCGGCGGCAGTATCGAGCGATGGTGGTTTAGAGGTGGCGGTGGCGGTGCTGGTGGTAGTGGTGGTTGTGGCGGCGGCACGACATGTGTGGTGGCGGTGGTGGTATGATTGATAGTGGCGGTGGCCGGTGGTGGTGCTGGGGTGGTAGTTATGGTAGGTGGTTAGGCGGTGGCGGTGGCAGTGGGTGGTGGGGGCGGTGACGGTTGTGGTAATGGTGGGTTAGGTATGGTGCGGAGGCGCGATGAGTGGTGGCGGTAGTGCGAGCGGTGGCGACGACGGTGTGTAAAATAGGATTAAATTTTATATATATAGTATGAATAAAAAAATTATGGATTAAAGAAAGGGTGAAAAAGAAATAATAGATTCTAAAATCTATAATTCCTTAGAGCGTTCCAGGTAATTAGAGCTAATACCAGGGGCTCTAGTAATGAAGCTATTACCCTATTTAATTTGAGGTAATGGAGGCTATTACCTAGGAATTAATTATTCCCCTGGTATAATATTAGAATTTGGTTACCAAACAAAGGAATAGGCGTTATACTAGGAAAATGCTATGTCAATTTACCGGCCATATTCCAAGTGAACCTAAAAACGGGCCATAAAATGTTATTTAAATAAATGTATGGAAAATATTTGGAGAAGACATTGTGGAATATGGCAAATAATTATCCAGTCCACATATTCTACTATGTTACGCGCGCGTGTTTGTCATATTATGTAAGACCCAGATGTTTAATACATGGAACGTCGTATATCAGGATTCTTTTTTAGATTTGATTTTTTTACAATAATTATTTCTTGTTTATTCAACATAAGAGAAGTCCATTGCATGAATAGACGTAATTATTTCACATTAAAATGCACCACATTGATTTTTTCACCCAGTCTATTTGTATATATGTTAAAGCGTGTTTATAATTTTATAAATATTAAGTCATCCTAATGATTTATATTCTTATAATACAAACAAAAATATATCACTCATGTTTTTATCCAAAAAATCCGGTACAACTAACCTCCTAGAATTTTTTGATTTAATACACATTCTGAGTCAAGATTTGAAATTGCCCAATTCGAAAATACCTCAAGATATATATTTGTATTGCAATGATGACTAGAAAGAATACATAATTGGGAAATAAAACATTACATACCATGTTACTAAGAAAAAATCAATAGGACGAAAAATAACCCAAATAAGCATACTGTGGGGAGTTTAATTGAAGTATCTTCAATTGAGTGCCATAGGACCACGTACACATCACCCACGTCAATTTTTGTTAGGTCTTACACGTCGATCGTTATATGGCACCCTCAATAAAATTCAGAGTGCCAACTCTCTATTGAAACTATTAGTATCCGCAAATTCATAAAACTTGTATGAGAGGCGCACTCAAATTGGTAAACACAACATCATTTATACTCTTATAAACATTTAATATATAACCAATGGACCATTTCATAGTACTCATTATAATAAGAATCTTTTTTATTTCGGGATGTACTATAGTATATTTGTGGTGTAGTATAATAAAAAAAAATTGTACATATTTTGTTGTGATATTAGAGTTATGAGATAGATTAAACTATATTTAGATATAATTAAATAGAATAATATATATACATAGCTATTATATAGTATACTGATGAAACAACATATAATAATTGTATCTTATGTTATGAATTATGTTTCTTAAGCTTGTGTTGTAAAATTTTGTATGCTTTAAATCATAGTATCTTACAGTGATTTGAAAATAATTGATTACCATAAACATAAAGTCTCACTAGCATACTTGATACTTACACACTCAAGTGAGCCAAAATATACAGTGCCTCTCGCGAAACTGGTTAACGTCGGTTTTTGTGGAGGCTGACAAGTGCCTTGATATTATTCTCTGTGAAGTTGTGTGATTGAATCACCGGGATAATAAAAACAGCGATTCTGTCATATGGTAAGAAGTTATGTATAGCAATCGCACATTAAAAATATTTAGTATAGAGGAGTGGAAGAATGGAGGGGAATTAATGGTCATAAATTTTCCATGAGCTCTTCACAGAAGTACCAATAGTATGAATACCTGGATGGGAGAGGATATATAAATACAACAAGTATAATTTACATAATCACATCACATATATAACTAACAATTAATTATATTAAAAGCAAATACCCCAAAAGTCAGTAACCGTTGGTCAGGGCAGCTTTTAAAAATTTCGTACTGGTCGCAGCGTATGCGTCGATCCATCACGAAAGATAAATATTGAGCAGCGTGAGGACGCACAAGCACCAGGCTTTCAGTAGTGTCCCACGAGCCTTGTGCCGTCGGATCACTTCAGGCCGAAAATTGGAGGCACAGCCTGCCCTTCTCTGTCTTTCTTTTCTCTCTTATTTTATATTTTTTTTTTTGTGTTTTCCTTCCTACTAATTTTCTCTTGAACAATCTCTCCAAATATATAGCCCAAGGGAGTGCTATTTAACTCGTATCCCAAGATCTATTTGTTACTCTAACAAATACTCTGGCTCTCAAATATACATTTTATACCATCTCTCTTTAACTAGACGTTTATAACTAATTTTTATCAATTAGGTAAAAATTACCTCCACATCAATGAAAATTATGAGAAATTCGAGAGAAATCAAACATAGTATTATTTTTTGGTTTTTAAAAAAATTATTCGGAGACATTTCACCTCCCCCCCCCCCCAAAAACCTCAAACCATATGAATCGCCCCCCCCCCAAAAACAATAAGATGGTTGGTGGTTGGAAATAATCTGCATATATACACTTAGGGGGCCCCCCCCGTTTTTATTCTACTTTTCTTCATTTTGTAGGGGCCACATAAAAACTATTTTTTTAAAAGAAATACCAGCCCACATATCATTTGTCCTTTAATATATGCTATTGTAATATATATTGAATACCATAACCACTCTAGAATTATAATGGGTGCCACCCCTATTTTTTTATTATTTTTCTTTTCTCATTTTTTAACAAAGAAATAAATAGCAGTTTTTACTCTCTAATATATTTTTGTCTATTTTATTCTGCCTTAAACATGTTATCCATATATAGGGCTCCCCCCCCAAGAATGAAAGATATTAGTTGGTTCGCGCGCCGGCACAGGTAAAAGTAAGAAGTGGAAGCCCCCCCCTGAGTAGGGAAGGGAGAGAAACACCACTTGTTGTGTGTAGTGAGAGATGTGTGGAAAAATAAATATATAAAAATTAGTTATTATCGGGTTCTAAAATTTGATTTTTTAAATAAATAAAAAATTATAAAATTATATAAGCATGTCATTTTCTTATTGGTTTCTCTTTCATCTATCATTAATGTTCTTTTTGTCTTGGGCAGAGTAATATCCAACATTTTGCAGATCTCCACGCCCCTTCTCCATCCCTCGTTGATTCTCGCAACTTCCTGCCGACACCTTCTTTATGGCTATTTTGGCCTCCTCAAAAGTAGTGAATTTTTCTCTTCCCCCATGAAAGTGTGATAATCCAACTCTGATTTAAAGTTTATATGCTTTACTTATAACCAATAACAGAAGTAAAAGAATGAATTCTCACAATGATATAAAAATAACCTGACTAAATTAAATCTTCTGTAGCTCAATCCCCCCTGATCGCACACAATCAATAAAATTGATCAAACAATTGTCCTCGAATTAAAATTAGTAAAATAAGTGATTTTATCACACTATTGATTCACAAATTAAAAATTTACATAATCTTTTTTAAGTTTAAATGAAATATACTATTTAATATATTTAACTTTATTTTTTGGCTTTTATTTCATTTCAAATTTTTTGGGTTAGGCAAAAATTGAAAAATAGATAACCTGCGATTCATTTTTAGAGCAAATCTGACCAAAACTTAGTCTTGAGAAAGTCAAATATATATTTCACAATATTTTATTAAAATTCCAATTAAATAGAAAGGTTTGTTGGTTCTTGAACAAAAATTGTAATATATAAATTGATATTAAATGGATGGGTTTTGTTAGTTTTTTCGCAACGCGATTGGTCAATATTCTATAATTTGTTTTAGTATTTTTTTTGTTCTCTCACTATCCCTCTTTATCTCTTTCTATCAAGAGGTTTTAATATAGAAACTAAAGCAACTTACCAAATAGAATAATTTGTTGATTAATAAATTGAAATGTAAAGATAGAACTGGCCAAAATAGATAGAGAAAGTGAATTGGTGTGAAATATATACTTTAATGGATGAACGGTATTTGACTATGCATGGAATTATTAATATTAAATAAAAATTATATTCTATTCCATATTTTTTTTTTTGTTTTATATGATAAATATATATATTTATGATATTTTAATTTTTTATACTAATCCCCTATATAAATACCCTAACTCTTACAATGGTTAAATAGTATATTATATATATATAATTCTAAAATTATTTTAGACTTTTCACATTTGTTTGTCGATTGCGCGATTTACATAAATAAATTTAATTTATATATACAAACTACATATCTTTTTATAAAAAAAAATTTCCCATTTTTCTCTTATAAGACATTGTAAAAAAACAATTTCGTGGTATTTTTTAGATATTATTTCAATCGATTTGTAAAAATAAATCTGTTGTTAAATATTATAATAGTGTTTTACTCTCTCCAATTCTCAACTTCTTATTCATTCACACACACAAACCCATGTGAGTCTATACTTTCACCTCCACCCATCCCACAATTAATTGAAGAGTCTATTGGCTAAACACAACCTAACATTAGTATTGTATAGATTATGGAAATATCACCAAATACGTCCTTTCTCTTTATGAAATCACCTTACTAAATCCAATAATCTATGACTTTTTATTGATAATTGTTATAAATCCTCTCACGCTAACACTCCTTTAGTATTACATATCAAATTGACCATTTGAGACAAAACATTGATTTATTCAATTAGCATACCTCACCCCATAAACAATATATATAGGCAGCGAGAACTCATATAATTCCATATCTTTTGATTTATGATTTTTTTGGAATGATGAAAATCAATATTAATTACTAATGCAAGTCAAATAGTGAATACAAGTCAAGTTATTACTAAGGAAATACAGAGCTTGATAATAAACACCAAATATCATTTCTCGTACTACCCCCTCTATATCAACTAAACAGCTTAATAGTTATTGTGTTTTGGAAATAAGACCATAATATGGACGCAATGAAAAAACAAAGGTGGGAAACCTCTAAATACATATCTTCAAGAAGATTTAATTATGTAATAGCTCATTGTGACACCATCAGATTTTTATAGAGGTGATGAATAGGATAATAGGGCGGGAATATTCCTTTTAATTTTATCTGTTTTCTTATAACTTATGTGTTATTTTGTAGATAACGATTTTTAAGGGTAGGAACTATTATAAGTTATATCTGTATTGCATAAATTCTCTATTAGCCATTACAATAATATGTTTCATTAATGTTTTTTTAGCCTAAATTTAAATTTGTGTACAAATATACATACACACATAATATTCCCCCCACAAATAATTCCGTCCTCAATAAGAACTCTTTCTTAATCAGTGTTGTATATATTATGAGATTTTGAAAAAAACCATTATTTTATAAATTTTCACCAATGGAGAATTCTTCTTTTAGTATTAGATGAAATAGATGAGAATAATTCACAAATTCGTAGTATTAAGATCCAAAAGAAGTAACTTAGGGAAAAATGAGAAATTTATAATAATATAAAGGAAAAATATATGAAAACTTAAAGTACATTTTTTATTGTCTTAAATAATATTTTATTATTAATTTACTACCTTATAATATAATATAAATATCATAACACATTATTTAGAAATATAATTTAAGATAGTATAGGGGGAGTTGGTTTTGCTGCGGGGTGGGTGTGATATTTGTATCGAATGGTGGAGATGGATGGTATTCCACCCCGCCAATTACGCAAAAATTTCTCCAAAAACATGACTTTTCTAATAAAAAAAAAAGAAATCAGTTTCCAAGAATTAGACTCTCATTCTTCTTTGACCCCAATAATACTCATATTTTCTTTGAATCACTTTTTCCACTCACAAAAAATGTAAAAAATATTTTACAGAAATCAGGTTTCCAAATACAACCTTATTGAATATTATATTACAAATGTAGCCAGCAATTGATGCCAAATGATACTTCAAACACAAATCATTTATTAAGCCTGATTACTAAACATAATCTAATGTAATCCAAAATGACACACGACCACACATAATCTGATTAGTGAAGATATTGCGTGTTGCACTGTAATAAGGAGGCCAGCCCTCACAATTCCTTCACTCCTTGTCTCTATTCTCTGCAGAAAAAAGCTCCAAGAGCAGACTTTTATCACTTTTCTTCTGTTTTTCTCTCCTCATCGCTTCATCGTCGCTTTCCGGTGAGTTTCAACACGTAAAACCCATCTCTTCTATCGATGATATCATCTATCTGACACTGTTTGGATGAATTTTTCAGGCGCAGAAATTACACGGAGAATAGGAGTATGCTTTGGGCAACTGGGGAATAATCTGCCCAGTCCAGCAAAATCTGTGGAGCTCATCAATGGGTTGAAGGCTAAGAGGGTTAAGATCTACGATGCCAACCCCGAAGATCCTGAAATCCCTGCAAGCATCATCCCAGCTTCAAGTCTCGATCATGGTCCCCAATGGCCTCATCCCCAACATCTCCTCCAATCAAACCTTGGCAGACCAGTGGGTACACACCAATGTTGTTCCGTCTACCCTAAAACCATGATCCGTTACCTCCTCGTCGGCAATGAAATCCTGAGCAACCCGCCTAACACTACCTGGTTCCAGCTCGTGCCGGCCATGCGCAAAAATCCGGCGTCTCTCGCGAAATTCCGGCTCCGGAAGATCAAAGTGGGGACTCCTTTGGCTATGGACATGTGGAGTCTTCATTCCCGCCGTCCAGTGGAGCTTTCCGGTCTGACCTTTCCGGCCGAGTTTTCCGCCTCTGTTACAGTTTTTGAATCATTCTAGATCCTTCTTCTTCTTCGATGTGTACCCGTATTTCGCTTGGGCAGCTCAGCCTAAGGATATTAACCTTCGCTATGCCTCTAATGGAGCACAGTAATATCACTTATTCGACCGGGTTCGGGTTTGACGTACACCAATTTGTTGGATCAAATGATTGATGCGGTTCATTTCGCGGTGAAAGCGATTAGGGTTCCCGGATCTCCGCCTGTTTATTGCGGAGACGGTTGGCCGAATGCCGGCGACGCCGATCAATCGGAGCGAATATTTACAATGCCGCCACGTATAACCGTAACGTGGTTAGAAGTTCACTGCCGAGCCGCCGGTGGGGACGCCGGCCAGGCCAGGCGTGGTTTGCCGGCGATGATATTCGCGTTGTATAACGAGAACCAGAAGCCGGGGCCGGGAACGGAGCGGCATTTGGACTGCTACACCCCAACGGCACCAACGTGTACGAGATTGATCTGTCGGGGAAGACGCCGGAGTCGAAATTCAAGCCGCTGCCGAAGCCGACGAAACGACAATCCTCCGGTAGGGAAATTCTGGTGCGTGGTGGCGCCGGCGGCCAATAAGACGGCGGTGGTTGACGCCTTGAATTATGCATGCGGGCAGGGTAAAGGGACCTGCGACCCGATTCTACCCGGTGGCAAATGTTACCAGCCCAATAGTCTGGTCCCACATGCCAGCTATGCGTTTAGTTCTTACTGGGCCCGGTTTAATAGCATAGGTGGGACCTGCTACTGTCAATGGCCTTGCTATCAAGACTACAAAGGACCCTAGTAAGTACCCAAATTTTCACTCCCAATTCCTTGCAAATTATTATGTGGACCCGGTGGAACTCGGTCAAATTTACATACTGAATGTTTACAATTTACATACCAAATGTTCACAATTTTACATATTAAATCTTCACAATTTACATACATATTACATACTAAATGTACGATTGTGTATTTTGGACTCGGTCCACATTGCAAGTAGACCCGAGTCCATGGTATAACGGTTGCATTTACTTTATCTTGCGTATTTGGATCATGTTAAAAAAGTGACAGAGAAAAATTCACAATCACCATGTGTGCACTAGATAAACCTCGCCTTGTGGTCCTAACCAGCAACGACCACAAGGTAGACTAGTCTAGGTTGCTCGACATCCTAACCAGCAAAAGAATCACAATGAAGTAAACCAGTCCGGGTTATCCATAGTTAACTTATTCAAACCAATAATAATTGACTGGTTAAAATCAAGAAGGTATAACTTTGTATTACCGAGTCAACACTGGAGTTGCCCCTAACATGGTCTATTTTAAATCACAGGTCATGGTTCCTGCAAATTCCAAGTGTTACCCTTTGAAGAAACATCAACATTTGGTAAAATTTTTGATCGAGCAAGATTGTTTAGTCATTTGGTAAAATTTTTGGTCAACCAAGATCTTTTTAGTTTCAATCAGATTATATGGAGAGTAGAGGACCCCAAATTCACTTGTACCCCATTTTATATGCTACTCTATATTATTTTGAGAATTTAATTAGTATATTCTGCAAGTAAAACTTCTGTACATGTGTTCTTGAATCTTGACAACCTATTAGCATAGCAGGCAAGCCCAGTAATTGTTCAAATGCAGTTGCAGTTGGAGGGGAAATGAGTTCAGATGTCAACTTCTTAGGATGATGTCAACTTTATCCATTTAATTTATAAAATGGATGAAGTTGATCAGAATAGCAGAAAACTATGACATCAGCATTTTTCTAAAGCTCTATTCTAATCTTAATCTGAACTGATTCAATGTCTCTTCCTAACCTTGAATGTTTGTGTTCATTATCGGTGTCTATATTCAATTATGCAATCTTTATCAACGTTGATTAATGAAGAAAAAAAATACGAAAATAACTTTGGGTAGCAAGAATCAGAGATAGGAATGTGAATGGCAGCTGGAAAAAAGTCAACTTTGTGAGTTGAGGCATGGCTGGAAAGCTTATATATGCTAGCTTGAAGGTATTTTCCTGATACGAAATCTTATCAGAAGATTTTGAGAAATCGTGTTATATTGTTATTTGAAACCGGGAATGCCTGTTTCAGGATGTTTGAAGTTTGATCTTGCTGAAACTGGAAGCAGTAAGAGCAAAGCCAATTTGATCTGAAGATTCAGAAACGCTTTCTTTGTCCTTTGATTCCTAGGAGATTTTCTTGTATACCTGGTAACTTCCTAGTATCTCCCTTTGTTCTTATTCTATATGTCTATTTTTATCTGCAGAAGTGGTGAAAATTAGTCACATGGACACACATGGAGTGAGCATAACAAGAAAAAAAAAACAATGTACTTTAATCATATGATTCACGAGGTGGTCAGATGATATATACTAAAATAAATGCACTATTGAGCTTTAAACATTTTAAAGTTCTAATATACTGCAGAGAGTCTAATTTCATAATCTCTGAAATCTGAAGCCAAAACAAGTAACTCCCTCCTCTGTTCTTGAACATCTGAGCAGGAAAAACGTGAGCTTTGTGAATTAGGGAATGGCTGGGAAGCTTATGCGTGCTGTGCAGTATGATAGCTGTGGCGGTGGAGCTGCTGGGTTGAAGGTATTTTCTCCTCCCGTCTTGTTCTATGTTGTTTTAAGGATTTGTGTTTTTCGACATATATTCTTTGCTCGGTTCTGTTCTTTTCTTGATCCCTCTCGATTATTTCCTTCCGTTTTTGCAGCATGTTGAAGTTCCTGTTTCTCTCTACTAAAGGTGGGTCTTGCTGAAGGCTGGGAAGCCATAGCTTGTAATCCAGTTGATGTTGGAAAATTTCAGGAGGCCCCTCTTACCGCCCCATATCGTCCGCCAATTCTCTCACCTGCCCAGGTAAGTTCATGCTCTGTCTGTCTAGTCAAACTGACTAATCGGTTACACAGTCTGTAATAATACGTCGTATTTCATAATTATGATGCTTCAACATAGAACATGACCATCTACCGGTTATTTATAACACTCTTAGAGTCTCTTGGGCGGAAATAGCATAATGTACGCAGGAAGATGTACGGTGGACGGGTTGGACCTGGGTCAATGATAAGAATTTCCCAAGGGCAGGTGACAAAGAGTTGTCGGCGCACTTAGTCTTCGTGTGGTTTTCTGTGTCCCTGGATGTGAGACTATACGTTTTATTCAGTAATATATTATATTAATTT
Organism: Ipomoea purpurea; assembly: GCA_009835305.1. NCBI lineage: Eukaryota > Viridiplantae > Streptophyta > Magnoliopsida > Solanales > Convolvulaceae > Ipomoea > Ipomoea purpurea. The sequence continues at coordinate 12,462 of VALG01004646.1, read as the reverse complement.
TTATATTTCCCATATAATGAGATATTATAATATATATATTATATATATTATATATATATATATATATATATATTATAAATTTTTGTGTTCTGTCAATTAGGATGTAATTTGGTAATATTAGTTAGTCTTCATCAGTTAATTATTTATTGTTTGACTACTATTGCTGTTTGACTTGTTAAATATTCATATTGAATATTTGATTAATCAGCTTCTGGTAATAATATTGCTCAAAATTGGTAAAACTTGGTGCAACTATCAGCTTAAACTTAATTTACCAATCATTTTATTGTATTAACTAAAAACTCACTAATCCAATCAAGGTTCGAAATAGCTTTATGATAAATGGTTTTGAATCTTAATTAGTGTTGGTGATCTTGATAAACAGGGATGGGGGTGGCTAGCAGAGTATGCGTGGCTAAAGGGAGCTCGACAGTTCCCACGGCCGCGGAAGTATCCGTGACGCTGCAGCGGGCGCTGCAGTGGCGGGAGGAAACGGCCTACCCAGGCCCTGAACGGAGATAGCAGGGCGTCAAGCTGGACGGGGCATGCTTCCAGCGGTCCTAGGAAGCAACAATTCTCGTGACAGCCGCCGGCCCTCGGGCGGCGGTCCAACACACCCCACTTACGCCTCGTCCCAGCTAGCCAAAGCTTGTCGGGAACGCGCACGTGACGGCCACACTGCGGGGGGCGCGCAATTTGTTTCGTTGAAGAGCTTAGGCGCGGACGAGGTTCTGGACTACAGAACCCCGGAAGGCTCGGCGCTCACCAGCCCGTCCGGCAAGAAATACGACGCCGTCGTCCATTGCACCACCGGGATCCCCTGGCCGACGTTTGAGCGCAACCTGAGCGAGAACGGCAGGGTGATCGACATCACTCCGGCCCAAACGCCTTCGGGATTCGCGCTGCAGAAGCTGACGTTCTCGAAGAAGCAGTTGGTGCCATTGGTGTCCTTCCCCAAAGCTGTACATTGACTGCCTTGTTAAGCTGTTGAAAGAAGGGAAGTGAAGACCTCATCGACTCCAAGCACCCATTGAGCAAAGCTGAAGAGGCTTGGGCTAAGAGCATCCAAGGACATGCCACAGGGAAGATTATTGTGGAACCTTAAAAAATTGTTGGTTTCATATGGATGTTTGTTGTTTGTGTTTATATGTTTTCTGGATTGTTTGATTGTTGCAATGTTAACACAAATCTCTTTGGTTGTCCTTTTAATCAATAACATACTTAACATATTTATCCGTAGACAATAGATATGTAAAACCACTTTTTTTTTTTTTTTTTTTTTTTAATCTCAGAACATTGTGTTCTTCCAAAGCGGAGTCTGGTTCCCTAAACCGGCAGATCAAACGGTGTTGGCGGTGGTGCGGGTGATGAAGGTGATCGATTACGCCACCGTCGATGTGAAGTTTTCGGAGTAAATGTTTCACCTTCAAGAGAGAAGAATTCCAGATTGGATTTTTCATGCTCTCACCTGCTAGTGCTCTCATCTTTAATAAATGCTTCATGCTCCAGATTGGCTGTGGGGGATTTGGACGGGTGTGGAAATGACCCAGCAGGGGAAATACCTTTTTAGCCCTTCACTAACATTGGTTAACAAAGGACCAATGGTGGAACAATTCTGATAGTCAAGGGTTTATTTTGTCCAAATTAAAAGATGAGGACCAAATTTGAATAATGACAATAGTAGGAGGACTATTGCTGGAATTAACTCCAAAATAGTGTCATCTTTTTTTTATTGAACATAACTATCACTCTATATTTCCAATTTACCCTTTTGACTTTTTAAATTTCTAGAGGTAAGTACAATTGTATTGTGTACAAATAACATACTTTTGAGGGGCAAAATTGAAAATTTAGTAACATTTCTTACACTATATTAAAAACCGTGCAAAAAACAAATAAGACAATCAATTAAGAACAGAGAGAGTAGTATTTTATATGCGCGATGCGCACAGATATATGCTCAATATTAATACTTAATGTTAAAATATTAATTGAAGGATAAGTTAGTCTTCAGAGGGGCTAAATTCGGTAGCGGATGTGATAAAATAAAATTGTACTCCCTTTCTTGAATCTAAACGAAGGTAATAGCAATTGTTAATCATAGAGAGAATATGAGACATATTGGCTCAAAGAAGCTTTGTTATTGAATGTTGTAGAGAAAAGTAGGAAGTGGGGAACCCCCTACTTATGACCTTTATATAGGCGGAGGTCAGACCATTCAGAAATAAAATATTTTTTTCAAAAGACACTTGACCATGACTCAAATAACAAACAGATGCACAAATATATAGGGAAGTATACCTGGGGAATAATCCCTATCAAGTAGCCCTCACACCGTACCCTGACATCGAGCAAATGAGGAATGGTTCGGGCTGAAATATCCGATCACATAGTCTGTGATGGGCACCTCAAGTTTGAGTTGAGCATAAATGGTGTGATTTATGCTGGTTGCCTCGTTAAAAAATCTTACACTAAGAAAAACTCAGTGGAAAAAACTTTAGCTAAGGAAAAAAGACTACAACCATGGGTGCAACTTTTGGACAATCGAGTGATCAAATTTACTGTTATCTAGAGATCCAACCAATCAAGATATTGGATTTATTCACGATCTAAGGATCGAATTTACTATGATCTAGCTATCAATTTCACAAACCGATTGGATTTTCTCATGATCTAAGGGATCGAAATTTACCAATCAAGAGATTGGATTTTCAGTGTGATCTAGTGATTAAATTTACACGTGGTGGGAGGACAAACCTGAACGGGTTTAATAGCCTACTTTGTAGGACTTATGTCGAGATCTGATCCTGGACTTATTTTCCAACTTCGTAGGGCTTATGCTGATATATGATCTTGGACTTTAATTGCCTACTTTGTAGGGCTTATGTCGAGATATGATCCTAGATTTAATTGCCTATTGTATGTCTTAGTCGAGATATGGATCACAGACTTAATTGATATTTCGTAGGGACTTATGTAAGATATTGAATCTCGGATTAATTTGTTACTCGTAGTGCTAATGCGAGAATTGATCTGGACTTAATATACCTACTTGTAGGACTTATGCCGAGATTGATCCCGGGTTGTAGTGTTGGTGGTGACAAGGAACTGATCGGGCTTGGTTATATTAGCATTATTCATTGGAATATTCTAAATTACATTGACAGTGATTCTTGGAATGTACAATCTACAAGCAAGTTTAATAAAATCTTTGAAAATTTTTAAAATTTTTTACTTCAGTGGTCACCAGCTTCGAACAGGAAAGGGTTGACGCACTTAATGGAGCTTGTGCGGTTTTTTAACCTTGAAATCTTTGGTTTTCTTTCTCTTCTTATTTCTTCCTTCACATTTTTTAAGATTCCCAATTTTAAAATGGTTTTGTTTCAACGTCTCTCCAACACACTAATTCCTTTCGAGTTTTGGGTTGTCTGGTATGTATCAAACCACCATTTTAAAGAACAGCATAAAAAGAGTCATGTCAAAAAAAACAAGAGACCAGTAGCCGCAAAGGACACAAGCACACGGCCACGCCCCGCCCTACTTAGTACCGGGGGCGGGGTTTGAAAATAGAGGACCGTTTCAGGAACGAGTTTTTTTGGCCCGCCCGCTTAGCCGCGGCTTGCCCGCATTATTCTATTTTATCTTATATAAAATATTTTTATATAAATATGCACTTTAAAATTATCTGTTATGTGTAATATTTATTGGCTCTGTAGTTGTGACTAGTTTTATGTATTTGATAAACTATGGAACTTTGGAACTTATGCAACTATTTTAATGTGAGTTATGCATTCTATATATACAATTTATTTTAATTAATTCAGATGTTTGATGAACAATTTTCTTTTAAAAAAAAGGGGTTGGGCGGCCGGCCTAGCCCGGGGGGCACTTCGCCAGGGTGCTTGGTCTCGGGCTTTCAAACCCAGGGAGCCGTTTAGGAGCGGTTTTTTTAGCTGCCCGTTTAGGCCCGCGGTACGCCGGGCTTTGGCCGCCCGCCACCGCCAAGGTCCGTTTATTGACAGCATACCACTAGCCACCACTGGACTTTATGGCGCTCTACCACTGGCATTATGTCTTGCCCCCCCATTGGTTATAATTCCCATCTAGGACCCTAAAACATCTGGGTCGTTTTGTAGCCCGGTTTTGGCCATGCCTATCGTCTAGAAACACTTCTGCCGAAAGGCAGTAGATGTTACCGACGGGACTATTCAAAAGCACGGAGGTAGGCTGAGGTTCTTCCGGAGTAGATTAGCATGTGGAACGCCGGGAATCAGGGGACTTCGATATATAGACCGGCTTGGGACCCACGCGCTGTAGTGATAGTGAACCCCAACCTGATAGCTCACCAAAAAGTAGTTTTCAAAATTGGTCTGTTTAAACCAGGTTGGGGCCATTTTGATTTGAGGCGATCTAGCACGAGCTATATCCTTACTTGTTCATGAAAAGTAGCCTAGAGCTAGAGACTAACTACTCGTTCGATCTAAAATGGTTTAGGATTTAAACATATGACATGGCTCTGATACAACGCTCATGATGATAGTAATAAATACTCTGATACCAATTTCCACTTCCATCTTGATACAGGATATTCAAAGATTCGAATGTATTTGATTTTTGGTGATATTAAATTTTTTTTTCCTCTAATCGGAGATTATATGCAATGGCAATGATTTTTTTACTTGAAAAAAGGGGAAATATGGATGTTTCTTCTAAAATTATTTTGATTTAATTTGTTTATGTTAATATATTTTTATTTTGACATTAATTTATGTTTTTTGTTTGTGTTGGAGAGATGTATCATTAGTTCATTTGTTTGCGACTGTGAATGACATTGTAATATGTAAAATTGGGGCATAATTGAGCAACGATGGTTATGGATTCTTACTTTTCTTTTTTTTTTTTCTTTTCTTTTTTTTTTTCTGTATTTTTTATTTTTTTTTGTTTTCTTTCTTTTTGTGCGAATATTATACATTGAATCGTTTGCTTTACATCGGATGTAAGAAGGTATTGTGAAGCTTAGTTTTCATATATACTATGTGAAGAGAATTGTGATTTTAGCCGAAAAGGAAAAGCTGACCAATGGAAGATTAGTATTTATAATAAATTTATATTTTATTAAGATATTAAATTAATATTTAAAGAACTTTTTATAATATTTTAAGAGTGTGTAACTATAAAGGCTGTTGTAATTGGATTAGTTATTTTGTTTAGTTTTTCCAGTTTAACTACGTTGTTAGTCAGTATTATTCACATACTATTGCTCTGATACTAATGTCATATTCTAATTTTATTAATTAATATGTGACATGCTCTGGTACCAATATTTGGTTGCTCTAACGTCAATTGTCTTTTTTCTTCCAGAGTTATGACTTTTAATGTAGGTTTGAAAATGTAGTTTTTGTTATTTTAACAAAATACCTTTTTGGTATTTTTTGACGATTCACATCTAGACGAGCTTAGAGCTACTACTTGTTCATGAAATGTAACCGAGTAGAGCCTTACTACTGTCAGATTATTTAGGATTTTAAGCATGTTAACTCTTGATATCAACTTCTTGAGATTTTGTGTACTACTCTAATAACCAATTAGTCAGTTATCTTGATAAAGGATTTATTTCAAAGATTTCGAATGGCATGTCTAATATTGATATCTAATGTCCTCTAATGGATTCGTTAGTTAAGCATGGCCTTATGATTTTTTTACCCTTGAAAAATGGGATAAATATGGAATTTTAAAATTATTTATTTTTATGTTTTATGTAATTATATTTTATTTTATTTTGGCATTATATTATGAGAAACATGGAGCAATTGTGCATTATTGTCATTGTAACGGGATATGGAGTTGTGAATGACATCCCTGGTTATGAGGTTAAAATTCATGGGGTACAAACTGGTCAAACGATGGTTATGGAATGATCAATGCAAATATGGATGATTTCGGGGTATAGTCGTAACCATTTAAACATTGTTGCAAATATATTCCACAAGAAGGTATTTGTTTGCCGTGTATGAGTGGTTTAACATTGTGCAAATCTAACCATTGAACATCCTTGAATATAGATGGTGGGAGACTATTTCATGTTGATTTCATTTTAGGCAAAGATCCAAATTAAAGCCCTTTGCAAAGATTTTAAGAAATGATTTCCCAAATGTATGCTCTCAAAAGTCAAATGACACAAGGAAACTGAAAAATGATACTCGTGAGGAAAAAAAATGGAAGTAAAACTGAAAAAGACTCATAAAGAACTAGCTCTTCCAAAAAATGGAAGTTTAAACTAGACTCTGAAAGAATTAGCTCTCCAAAAAATAGAAGTAAAACTACTCAAAGAACTACGTTGTGTGAAGGGACACGTACGTGCATAAGGAACTCACAATTCAAATAACTAAAGAACGTGTGTGAAGAGACCACGTACGTGCATAATTCCACAAGAAATGCACGTCTTCAATCGAATCCCCTAAACCTGTCATCAGCTTTCCCTTGTCATTCTGTTTAGCGTTCAGACGAAGGTGGTTCATTGTTTTTTTGTCATTCTGTTTTAGGTTCGATCCCAAATCTTTCTAAACACACACACATAACGAGAGAGGGCAAATTTAAATTAATATTTAAATCTTTTTACTAATATTTATAACATTTGACAGATTGTCAAATATAAAGCTAGACAAGTGGATTATTTTGTTTTAGTTCCTTCCTTTTAACTAGTTGTTAGTAGATATTATCTACTAGTATGCTCTTGATATCAATTTTAATGATGAAGTGATTGTTGATACCAATTTATTTTTCAATAGTATGACTTTTAATGTGGTTGAAACATGTAGATGTATAATATTTTAGTACGAACTCTTTGTATATTGAGATTGTGATGATTGTAATTTTTCCATATAAAATGTGTTTACTACTCAACAAAAAATATATATATATTAAAGATAAGTTAATCTTAAAAAAGAGTTATGTATGAACTTTAAAATTTATTTATTTATTTTATGTTTTTAATTATTAGTTTGATAAGAGATTTATTAATTGAGACATACTCTTTTGATTATAAAATGCAATCATGATGCGGTATTTATACTCATTCACCTATTAATGAATAGTGGAGATTAACTTGATCCTGCGGCTAAGATTGTTACTTTAAAATTCTCTCATAGAATTTTATACATTCCTCAATGATTCTATAATGTTTTTAGAAAGATTCTAAAAATCTTTACATCTTCTACGAAGCTATGTTAAATAATTTTTTGGGGAATTCTGCAAACTTAAGAAATGTATTGTAGGGAGTTTTGAAAAACATGAATTGTCACCGCATTCCACGAACTTTAATGTGTGTTAATCCCTCTCCTTATATTTTTGATAGTTTCAGAATGATATGGGCATTATTTGTTTAATCAACATTATATAGCTTTACAGATAACTAAACTTAAATAATAACTAAAAAAGAATTCAGTACATTATAGGGTCATATTGCTTATATGACAAGTAAACCTCTCTCTCCTTTATCTACACTCACAACCATATACCTACAAGCTTTAGCGAATTTCCTAAATTGATGCACACTTAGTTGCACTTTCAATGACATCACTGAGACATGGTAGAGCAAATGCCGACATATGAAGTCCCTTCTTTGGGTGTCCCATAGTATACGCTCTACTTCGATATGACAGCTAGTGATAGGGCCCGAGTTATACCACTCGCTGCATTATAAGCATTAGGTCAATATTAAGGAGATCGAGGCACAAAACTTGCTTCTTTGTCGTTGCATGAATAAACAAATTACCTTTCGTTTATGTACATACCTCAGCACCATATTGGTTGTTCCAAGCTTGAGTTTCTAAAAATCACTAAATTGATTTATTCTTAATAACGCTGGCTCTGTCCTAAATTTCTATTGCTTTGGAGTCTTATGGAAGATTGCTAAATTTTTGCTTTAGGGAAGAATGGCACTATCCACTCTCACCTCTAAACACATTAGATTGGAGATGTGGAAAAAATCTCGTTTTATAGAGAACTATGATGTAGAAAGTAACATCTTAATGCTGATCATTTGACTAAGAATTTATCAAAGATGAAATAGGATTACGTTACCTTTAAATTGACAACATGTTCACACCTCTCATGGTATTACTTGGCGGATGAGGAAAAGGACTATATATCCTGTGTAGATATTCATGTCAATGTCCGGGCTATTTAAACAGTTGTTTATCTTTATTTTTACTTTGCTATTGCGTCTTCTTTTTTGCCTTTATTAATCCTTTTCTCTCACTCAATTCTAAAATTTTCCTCTTCGAGGGGCTCCCTTTATACTCTTACTACTTTAACTGTTTTTCCGTCATGAAGGCATTTATACAAACTGTCACATTTATAAGATTACTTAATTTCGTACAGGTTATAGTTCAATAACCATACAGTACTAATACAGATAATGAGCAATATATAATTATTAAAATAGTTCGGATTGAAACTTAGGCATCTTATTTAAATCCACTTACACTATCGCAATCGACGATAGTAGGTTTTAAATTTCTGATTATATTTTCAAAAATTGACAGACGGATAGTGCTACTGAACTCATTTGATTAATATATGAGTATCACAGATGCATTGTTATCAATTTAATTATCCTCGTTAAACATAATTCTTTGATTAGTGGATAGGAATTCAAGTTATTAAGATATTGTACCAATTGCTACAGTGGAGTCTGCGATGAATCTTCCCCTCGAGGAAGAGCACCTAATTTCCACCCTACGGTAGCGCATGCCTTTGTGCAGTACCTTCAATTGATGTCATGTGCCCTCCGGAGCCCTCTTGTTTTATGTATCTTTTTTTCTCCTTTCTTTGGCCATGTAATTTAAGGTTCATACCCCTTTTTTTTTGGATCTTACATTT
>VALG01004642.1:0-15000 GCA_009835305.1 Ipomoea purpurea | reverse complement strand
GTGAGGTTGTGTTCTGAAGGCCGGTGTTTTGTTTGTGTGCTTAATGTGCGTGTGTTGTGTACTTTAAGTGCGTCAGATTAATGCTTAACGTGCGTCCACCCGCATAACCGCACGGGAAGCCTCAAATGCATCTGATCCCTTCCCTGTGTGTGTGTGTGTGTGTGTGTGTGTGTGTGTATGTGTGTGTGTTAATATGTTCCGAGGTAAAAAGTGAAAACTGATTTGATCCATCCATCTAGATAGATCAATGGTTAAGGGTTGATATAAAATAACAGAAAAAAGATGTGGTTAGTTTAATAAATAATATAAATTTAAAAATTTACAATAATTATAAATTAGCCCTATATTTGTTTATCAAAATATTACACACACACACACACACACACACACACACACACACACACATATATATATATATATAGGGAGAAGGGTTCAGGTGCGGGTATAGTTTCCCGTGCGCTTGTACGATTGACGCACCTTAAATATACAAACCACACACCTTAAGCACACAAACAAAGCACATTAAGAACACAAATCACGCGTACCTAAACCTTTAGGCCAACGCACCTTAAGTACAACAAACTACGCACCTTAGTACACAAACTACGCACCTTAAGAACACAAACCATGCACCTAAAGTTTTAAAATCATGCACTTTAAGTTTCAACAACTCACGCACCTTAAGCATACAAATCAAACACCCCAAGAAGGAAAACAATGCACATTAAGAAGAAAAACTACGCACCTTAAGCTTCAGGTTGACGAGTTTCAAAACTCACATTGAGCACACAAACCAGCACCTTAAATTTGGCCTAGATGCAAAAATAACAAAATTGCCACCGCGTTTTTTTTTTTTTTCAATTTTGTTAATCCTGAACGTTGATTTAAGCAAGAACAATAGCTCAGATTTAACCGCATAACCACACGAGACACATCCAACTGCATGAGAATTGAATTCTATACACAGACACACACACACAGACACACACACACACACACACACACACACACACACACAGAGGAATGAGATCCGGTGCGAAGGAGGCCCCAAGTGAAACATGCGATAAGATCTGAGCGTAGATCACATCTAGATCAATGGCTCAAATCAATGAAAATTTAGAAAAAAAAAGGCGCGTCCTGAAGAAACAGAAACAGAGTGTAAAAATGACGCATCTTATGTGTTACAAAGACGTACTTTAAGTGTTAGAGTGACGCACCTTAAGTGTTAAATGACGCACCTTAAGTGTTAAATGACGCACCTTAAGTGTTAAAATGGTGCACCTTCAGTGTTAAAATGGGTGCACCTTAAGTGTTAAAATGGGTGCACCTTAAGTGTTACAAAGACACACCTTAAGTGGTAAAATCACGCACCTTAAGTGTAAAAAATGACACGTAGAACTCAGGGCCGGATTTTAGGTTTTTGTGGCCTTGTTCTGGTAAATAACTGAGGCCCTCCAAAATCATAATGTTTAAAACTAACATATGCAAGTTTTGAACTTTAACTTCCAAGTGAAAATACAATAAATATACATTGTTACCCATCTCTTCATGAGACCTTTTAAATTTAATTGAAAACTTTTATATTTTATTTCGAAACTAGCTAGGTGAATATTAATGAGTTAATACGATCTGAGATTCCTCTGAGTATAGTTGTTTTGCCACGTTTAGTCCGAAACTTTCAAATTGACCATTTGTGGTCCTTCGACTACTTTCAAATTTAAACATTTGTGGTCCAAGATAACCACCCATGGTCCTTCAAGTTTCAAATTTTAACCAGTCGTGGTCCTCTTGAAAGGACCATGGTTGGTTAAAAATTTAATAGTTGAAGGACCATGAGGTGGTTACCTAGGACCACAAATGGTTAAATTAAAGTCGAAGGACCACAGATGAGTCAATTTGAAAGTTTAGGACTAAACGTGGCAAAACAACTCATACTCGGATAACCTCAGATCGTATTAACTCTAAATATTAAATAAATTTGGGCCTATAAAATTTGGGGCCCCCTCAAAATTGAGGGCCCTGTGCGGTAGCCCAGCATTACAGCCTAAAATCCGAACTGGTAGAACGTATGCATCTTAAGTGTGTAACTGACGCACCTTAAATGTTAAAATGACGCTCCTTATTAAGTTTTGAAAAGACGCACCTTAAGCTTTATAATGACGCATCTTAATAAGTTTCAAACAATAACCCACCTTAAATTTTAAGTGTAGAACTGACGCACCTTAAGTGTTAAAATGGTGAACGTTAAGTGTTAAAATGACGCACCTTAAGACACAGAAATTACGCACCTTATATTTCAAAAATACATAAAATTACTAAAATGTTACCGCGTCTTTTTAATCTGTGTTCATCTTGAACGTTAATTTTGACAATACCAATAATTATCATTCACCTGCATGTTCTCACCTAGAATACTTCCACCGCATTTGGTCCTATTATATATATATGTGTGTGTCTGTGTCTGTGTGGTTCTTAGCTTTAAATAAAATTTATTTTTGATTTTGTAGCAAAACAACTATTTGTGGTTTCTGACTTTAAGAGCTAGAACGTGGAGCACCTAAGTCCAAATTCTTAACTAGAATTACAATTGTTTGTACAGTTTCAATTCTTGTTCGATTCCTACAATAACCAATTTTTCGACCAAATCACTCCGCGGGTTTGGTTCAGTAGTGATTATGTTTAAGTGAGTTATGATTCAACATAAATAATATACTCAACAATAAGATTATCCCTGTTTCCGAAATGGGTGATTGTAGATATGTATACTGTATAGTATGATTTTCTGTACTTAAAATTACAAATTTTATTATTATTGACACCACTCAATTGAGTTCATTGATCATCATCTTTCCTGTGTGGTTTGTCAATAAAAGAAAAGAAAATAACAGATTACAAGTTCACGTCCATCCCTAGTCAAATACAATTTCTTTTAATTAAAACCCCATAATACTTATTACGAAAATCTTTTCTTCAAAAGCGAACAAAACACAAATCCTACATGCACAACACCTAGGATCACCCCTTCTTGCATATCCTACCATAAAGATACAATAGTCGAGTCGAGGTCCTATGAGGTACCCACTACTCGAGTACCCTCCCAAAATTAAAAAAAAAAAAAAAAAAAAAAAAAAAAAAAAACTTGTCAATCAAATTGACTAGTGGTTTAGTGGATAAGTTGAAACCTCTCTTCGAGTAATAGGGAGGCTGGGGTTTGAACCCCACCACAAATAATTTAGAGATGAGTCCCAACTAGGGTTTGGTGTATATGAAGTTATGCAAGTCCGATTCATTTTTCATGGTCTATGTGACGAGTTTATAATCGAATAAGAATATAGAGTGATGAGAATGAGTGAGTTATGAACAATGAAATAATGTCAAATCAAAGATTAATGTGAGGATGCATAGGAGTCCCCCGTGGAGTATCGCCTTGAAAATATTGCCATCCACATGGGGGGCCAAGAGGCCCAAGCCTCTCATTACTCTTCCTCCATCATCAAAGCTAGCCTCTCTCAAACCACCAATCTCTATCTACCTGTCTTTTGGCTGCTAGTAGTTACATACTGCAACTTGCAAGTGGGAAACACATTTTTAAAAACACCAAATATATTTTAAAAAAATAATTCAAAAAGGTAAAAGGAGGCTTCTGTTACTATTTCAGAAAGTGCATTGGAGTAGGAGGAAGGGGAGGGGGGGGACCAATGTTAGGGTTGGAAGATTGATGGTATTTGTGTGTGTGAGAGAAAAGTGAAAGGACAATGGGAATGATGATGATGCATTTGGATACCTCAGCTCATTCATTATATATTATTTCGTCTCATTATATGTGTCGTAATTCGGTTAAAGAAATGTAATTGATAAAATTATTTTAATAATTTATTAATATTAAATATTAAACATTAATATATTTGGGCTCATAACAATTAGTAGTGGTAATATTTAAGGGTAAGAGATCAAGGTCGAAATCGACGGCAGATAGTGTGAGAATTATGTCAAAATAGACAGATTCCTTGTGCGCACCGACATTTGGCCCTGCCTACTAACCCATTAATATAATAAATTTTGATATATTTAGAAAAATTAAAAAAAATAAGTAAAAATCATAAAAAAATAAATAACAAGAAAAAAAATTGATATATGATCAATGAAATAATAAAGCAAAGGAATAGCAGGAAATATTATTATATTTACAATGACTCTCATTGATATGATGGAGGTCAAAAGACAATAAGCTTCAAGCCAACATGCATAGCTACACATCAAGAAATTTTCTTGTTTTTTTTAATCTATTGAGAGTTTAGGCGAATATTGTGCCAAATCATCACTTTTTGCAATTATTTATCAAATTTTTTATCACTTGATCACTTAATGGGCCATTGCACCTATCCAGCTTTTCTTTTATACTACTACCTTAGAGGTTATAATATAGAAATATATAGCAATAATATATAATTAAATGTTTGGGAGAAGAATGATAGACCATCAATTAAACGTATATCTTAAATGATAACTCCTAGCATACACAAAAACAATTATTAAAGATAACATGCTTTTTGCACAAATTATGGAAAATATCTTTCATGATAAAATTCTATTTTAAATCATTATTTATTATCGATATCAACACATTTCATTGTATATAATTTGTATATATTAGAGAGAGAATGTGTAAGAGAAAGATGAAGCAGAGCCCTTACAAAGTGACCGGAGGGTAAATACAAATTATTATAATGGTTGAAGAAGGCAAAGAAGGAAGAAATATACTAAATTATAGACATTATAAGCTTTGGAGTGTCTTCTTAATGTGAAAAAGGAAGTTGCTTCGTGCAAGGAAAGAATCTTTGCAAATCTATCCTTAACCGCTTCTGGAGTGTGCACTCGTTTGGGGTCCGACTGCTAGCCTACTCGCCCATTCGAGCCGACTATAAGACTCGGTTTTGGTATTATTATAGGCTAGTCGCCTATTCGAGGACTAGAGGACCCGGTTGGGGACATGCCGACTGTCTAGACGTCGCCCAACCAAGCCGACTGGGGAATCGCATGCACATGTTGTGCGATCACCATGGCCTACAAAAACCCTTCCTTCGAGTTGTTAAGTGCTCTAAGGTACCTACTGTTTTCTGTTGTACCTGGAACTGGATGCTTTGTGTTGGGGGGGTTTATTCATATCACCAGCGAATAGACATAGAATAGTATAAAATATCCTCCAAGTGTTAGAAGGTTCGAATTTGATAGCTGCAAAACTAACTGTTGTTAATATGTCAAAGTGGTCCTCAAAAATTTAGAGGTAAGTGTACGCGGCTACTTCGCAGCATGTTGTTGTTGTTAATAGAAGTCTGTGTTTCAAGGTATTTATAGTTATCGTCAAATATAGAGTATCAGTACTGTAATGTGGTGTTTCTCTATATTATGGGCAGACGTACCTGTTGTCTCTAGAGGCGAGCAACAGGAGGAATGAGTCAAATATGTCCCCATTTTGTGTAGTCGCAGTTGCCTTTAACGAGGTGGCCTTTTAGGGACATTTCTATGGGGGGAAAGTATACATTTACCGAGTTAAGGAACCCATCCCAAAATGGTTTGTTCGATGAGGAGATTTACTTCCGGCAGCCAGCCCATAAGCCCATCATTTTCAGCGATTTCAGTCCTCCCTTTTTTTTGTTACCGAAGCTCCCGGTTCGCCCTTTGTTGGACTTTTATATATGTAACCACCTCCAACAAATTATATTCAACATTAAAGATATATAAATCTTATGGAAAATAAAATAAATGCAACTTCCTAATCCTATTATCTAGATAAATTTGTGTTTTAAGCTAAGAAAACGCATAGGGCATGTATGAAATAATGATTATAATTAGCAATGCACAAGGAACTTTGCAAAAATACCCTAATCAACTAAAATCATACAATTATCTTTTTTGTCTAACTACACAGCTTGTGTGTAAGGACGGAACAACCTAGTCTACCGGGCTCCAATAATATTCTGCTATTCAGTCTCGCTCAACACTTACTAGCCACTCTGAAAAACCATAAAGTAATAACAACTCCGTTAGCAAAAATTCTAAGTCACACTTTTTGTTTTTTTTTTTTTCATAGATATAAAATATTTATTTTTGTGGTGTAAACATAATATATAAGAGAAAAATTAATAAATAGAAGAAAACGATTTGAGACTCGAAGAAAATACATAACATTATTCTCCTAACCAATTAAACTTCAAAACACGAGTAATGAGAAGATCAAAAAAATGCAAACGCAACTTAACATATTCACTATTCCAAACATACCTACGAAAATCAATGTATATATGTCAACTCCAGAAATAAGAATACACTCAAAAGAATATCGAAACAAGAGTTAACAATAAGAATATATGCAAAAAATATTAAAAGGTGGCACTAACAAGTATCACAATCAACCAAACTTCACCCGACACAAATGTTCCCCATAACCACAAAAAGACATCTACAACAAGTCCATCCATGAAGTTATTAGAATCGAAACGAATCAAAGAGTGGAAACGATGTAGGGCCTAAATACGCTATAATGTGATACCGCGAGTGTCATCCAAACCTTAGTAGGAATTTCTGCTGAGTGGTCGTAGAACCGATTAGATATTTCCTTTTGCGGATTATGTCAAAAGTTCTCCGATTATGGTTTTCGTCAAGAGGTAGAGAAAAGACCCGATCCGAAAGACATAAGATAACAAATATCCGCAAAGGACCACGAAACACACAACAAAAAAGATACCCATTGTCTCTCTATGATATCAAATCCGCGGGAATCTAAAAAACCAGTCAACCGAATTAATTAATGGAATTTACAAAATATGAAACACGGCAATTTAGAAAGACACCCCAATCATGTTCCATCACAACAAATCCAAACATCTCAACAACAAATGAGGTCATATTACAAACTATGTTATATAGATAACAAAGTATATAGATTCCATACGAATTGTGCACAACAACGGATAAGCTCAATAATGGCTTAATCAAGAATCAACAAGGATAAAAGTACAACGAATGTACGAGTTCACAAACGAAAGTCACAATGAAAGGAATTAAAGAGATAGATAAGATACTCCATAGACTATACGCCGATATTCAAGATTCCAATCAAAGGATTACAATGGACTAGATAGGCTCAAGTACCAATTCAATCAAGAATCAAGATGGTAATCACAAGGAAAAAACATATTAGTACTAATAAGCAACGTAACTAGCATGCAAGTCAACAAGGTAGTCACAAAGACTCATACGATTACCATAACTTCATTTGAATCCAACGAATCACAATACTGGATTACCACATGATTCAAGACTCCAAATCCTACCAAAAGATCTTAATACATCACTCTAGACTTACGAGACATCAATAAAGACACACAAGTACACACGGGGTCAATAAAACGGAAGCCAAAAACCAATGTACTAGTGGGCGGTTCCGGTGGAAGGCAAACTACCCGCCGAAACTTCCCACCTGTACCAGCAGGTGGTTTGGCGAGTAGTGAACTGCCGGCTGAACTCCCCGCCGCTTCAAGCCTTGTACCGCAGGTGTGAAGGCCGCTGGTACATCCTCGTAGAGCAGTTCCCACTTCGGGAAAATCCAAAGAATGTACAAATTCAAGTCCAAACACTTAATATTCACATGAACAACAAAAAGGGACTTGAACACAAGAAATAACTCAACAAATAGCATCAAGAACCCTAGATACAAGCTCTAAAAAGCATAATCACAAGGAATATGATTTCACCACTCAAGAACATCAAGAAATCATAATAGCAAGGAGAAATAGGTTTTGTAGGAAATGGGTTACCTTCTTAGCTTAACCAAAAACCTTCCAACTCCCTAGCTTACTCTTGTGAATCCTCCAAGTGATCTTCATCAAAAGAACCAAAAACCGAACAAGCACAAAAACAAACTTAGATAACAAAGAAGTAAAACTAAGAAATAAAACTTTATAGTCTTAATACATAGGATGGTGCCAGCTCCTTGTGTCGGCGTCCTCCTTCTTGTCAAGCAGATCTCACTTTTGCTTGTACTTATAATATCAGCGATCCAAAACCACTCAGGTTGAGTCTTAGGGTTAGTATGTGGGTAGGCATCCGAGTGACCGCGCAGACTATCAATGCTTTGATACTCGGCCTTTCTACGATCTCTGCCTAGTAAGCATCGCGAGTTGGCCGTTTCCACTTTCTTTGGGTCTTTACATGGTCACGGGAAAAATAGCCTGTGACACTCTCCCCACCAACATCTAGCATGCCCTCGTGCTAGGGGAGATGACCGTGCCCAAGGATCGTTACTAAATATTGCAGATAGGCGCTGCAATTGATAGGACATCTCACGAAGAGTAGTTCGACTCAACTGGCGGCCACCCGAGTCCCTTCCTCGCTAGGACCCATCCGCCCCTGTGGACCAACGGAGTGGAGCCTTCATCAGCCATGCGCATGCCTCACGCAACCGTGCTCGCATAATCCTCACCCCCCTGAGGTATCCCACCATAACGCGCAGCAATATAAGTATGTCCCACTCTGAATACCACTTTGAACAGGGATAGGTCTGGCAAGTGCACAAGACCCGTGCGACGTCCGGGGCCTCATACCGCGGATAGCTTCCCACATATTGACAGCTGGTTTGCACTTGCATGAGTCATTAGGGATAGACAAAGCTTCCACAGTTGTGCCTTCGAACGCTCCCCCGGTCCCCTCATAGTCAGTCCAAGACTAGCGAACCCGGATCCCAACTTAATCCGGGTTGGCGTGCATAACCTCAGTAGACTTGCGTCCTAGGCAAATTGACCGCACCACCATTTGACCCAAATGGAAATTGCTAAACCCGCTTTGGCCGTTTTCACATTCTTTAGTCTTACGTCATGAAAAAAAGTCCTGTGGTACCCTTGTATTTTTTTTTTTTTATATAATTTAATTTTATTTTGTATATGTTTTTTGATCATTATTATTATTATTATTTTATTTTATTATTATTATTATTATTATTATATTATTCATTATTATGATTATATTATTATATATATTTTTTTTTTATTTATTTATATTAATTTACATATGGTTTTATTTACTTGAAATAATAATATTATAATTATATTATAATATATAACAATTATAATTTAACCATTATGACAATTTAAAATTAATAGCTTTTATTATTTCATTTGAATATTATAAATAGTTTATTACAAAAGTTTGTGGAGGAAAATGAATTAAGAGTAAATCTTATATTATTATATGTATATATATATATATTATATATATTAATATATATATACTATATTATATATATAGAATAATGCTCATATGTGTCATGTTGTTAGGTTGGTTCTGTGGCGGTTTAGAATACAAAAAATGTTAAAACATGCAAACCAGGTAAGGAAAAACACCAAATGAAATGTAAAAAAAACAAAAAAGCATAGCAGAACAAAAAACATACACCAAAATATACCTCAGCAACAACCATGATTATTGAAAACGTTATGGATTTCTTAACTGCACTAAGGTGTGTTGTTGGTAACTTAGTTTACCATAATTTGGTGCTTTTTGTAGTGTAATATATGGAAGTTGGATGGTATTTTATACTTCACTATTGGTGTATTATGAAAATTGCACCGATGACAAAGGAAAGGGATTGAAAAAAATGATGTGAACTATATATACTACTAATACTACTATATATATATATAATATATACTTATATATATTTATACTATTATATAAATATATATATTATTTTGTAATTTTATTTTTTATTCATATGATTTTGTTATAGTTTGGAACAATATATCATAATTATAGGAATATATAAAAATAAGGTTTAAGTTCCATGAAGTGTGAATTCTTTAAAGTGAGGTTGTGCGGGTGATAATGTGCGGTGATTTTGTACTTAATGTGCGTTGTCTTGTGTTTAAAGGTGTGGTGGGTTTATGCTTAGATGTGCGTGGTGTGTAGTGATGTAATGTGCGTGAGTTTTGTATATACGGCGTGATATTTGTTCTAAAGGTGGTGAGTTGTGCCTTAACGTTGTGTGAGTGTGTAATTTAATTAACCCTAGTATTTTCCACGGCCAAATGAACGTAATGGAATTTTGTAGTATTAAGAATTTTTATTTTTTAAACATAGATATATATTTTAAGAGTTAATATTAAAACCTACGGTCGCTTTTTTTGCTGACAATTTCAAACTTTAAAATAGATAAATTATTCATTTTTACATTATTCTATGTCTATAATTTAGTTAATACTTTCCTGTTATTATAAATTATTAACTTTTAGATTTATCTTAACATTTATTTTATCTATATTATTATTATTATTATTATTATTATTATTATTATTTTATTATTATTACTATTATTATTATTAATGTTTCATCTATTATTATTATTTTATTATTATTTCGTTTTAAGTTTTTTAATATATATAAGGAAGTGAGAAAATTAATAATATATATAATTAAATATCTGTATTGTACTCAGTTAGCGACAATATAATATAAAATATTAAGACTGATGGGTAATAAAATGGTAATAGAGGTTTGAACTTTAAGAAGATGCTAAAGGAAGCGAAGATATCTTGAAGTAATCGAGAAGAGATGTTCAAAAAAGGAGCAATAAGGTAAGTCCAGGCCGGGACAAACAATGATACATGCGTCGAAGACCACACGAACCAATTACCTCGAGCACGGGCATTTGACCAGACCCCTTGGGGTGTTATTTCCTACCAGATGGGTTGATAACCCGCATGTCAATACCGTGCCACGCAAAAACAATGACACAGTATAAAATTTGAATAATTTTAGATCTCAAAGAAAAAAGGGGGAGAGTGGTTGCAATGCCAAAAAGATTATGAAGGCACCCATCGATGTTTAGCTGGCTATCGGCAATACGAAAGCGAACGCCACAAAACCCAGAATTATCTACTTTGGTTTCGTCAAGAGCCTATAAAATGTATCATTTTGCGTGACGTCTTTAGATGTCAATCTTTAAAGACTGGTTTGGGAGTTGTTATAACTAGATCTCTTCAGTTTTGTCAATAATCCCCTCTTTCGCTGTTTTACGTCTCTTCAATATAAGAGAGACCAAAAGCACTCCTATTTTGAAATATGAGATAGCTTTATGTGATTGTTTACCTTATTTAAATTTGTGCAATCGCTAAGTCTCATGTAAAAACACTACTATAGCTTACACTAGTGCGTCTCGATGTGCATTATACTTTCCTCAAAGCCTAAAGCTTATCTAATGTAATAGTGCCAGTGTTGTGTTGCGGTTTGGATTGATCGTGTCGTTTTATATTAAGAACTGTAATTTATGTTTCAAAATGATGACATGTCATCGATATTACCCATCACATGAGCTGATTGCACGCTACGAAACACTGATTTTAGGGTTAATTGTGTTGTGGAATAATTTTTCTATTATTGTTTGAGATGTGGGAACATTGCAACAATTTAATTTGTGAATGTGACAGCACATTGGAAACGGGTTAGATTCCGTATTGATATGAATAAACTAACCAATATTCCCTATAGATATATAACTTAAACATTTAGATTCAATACAAAAAGTAAAACGATTCTAAAGGTCTACGTTGGTTGGCCGGTCTGCTGTATCAATACCAGTCTGATGTAAAGACGTAACTGTAAAAAGGAGCAACAGTAATAATAAATATTTAAACAAATTCTCTTCTCAAGAAAGTGTGCCAGCATGTCTAAGCAAAAAATTAGGTGTTGGAAAAAAGTGAAAAAATTGGTTTACATTCGTCTTAATCTGTAAAGAATTAAGCATATGATAATCTAATCGTCAAATATTCTCATCCCCTGCTCGCTTGTATCACCGATCATGAAGTCTTCAGTATATCCTTGTTTGGTTGAAGAATCGCATTTGTTTTGTCTTTAAAAAAGTGAGCCGATTGGAAATTCTTCTGAGTTTAAATGTCGAAGTGATGAACGTCAGTTACAAGCTGTGATGATGACCGAGCACGTCCATAATATGACCGTGAAGTTGGCCTTTATCATGCCATAGTCACTCACCGGAATAATGTACTGTTGAATACATACTATGATCTACTTCTAATGCTTTTGCGAAGGTTTTTCGCGTAGAACCGTATTTCGTAAAATCTCTATTATCTGAAAAAAAAGGTGCGCTGATCTGTGAGTTTATATATGCGATTTATACTGTAGTGAGGTTGTATGTGCGGCCTACTTATGGTGGTGTTAACACGATGTCATCAAACATAATGTGTGTATGTCGCCGGTTTTCTGTATAAGGGTAAAGTTATAGATGAGCGTTGTCTTGTGCGAGAGTAGAGATTAAACGCATACTCAAAACTCTAGAAATGTGCGAAGGATGAACCCCTCCTCTTATGGCAAAGACTCCATTAACTGGTGGATATCTCATCTTAAGGTGCTTTAATAAGTCTGGTTAGCTTGGATTCAGTGGAGTCGTTTCTGCCCGCATACAAGTGTCGGCATCGTCCTACGTGGGTCCTTTCTCATTGGCTTAGTCAGGCGTGCTCCTGAGTAAGCGTAGTTGACTGATCAATGATGCGGGCCGTCCATCCTGCATGTGTCCATCGCGCCTGCAAGGCAAGTTGCATCCAAAGACTGTCGTGCAAGTTACGTTTCGGCTCTGCAGGCTACGCCATCTTGCAGGCCGACCGGTCGCCTTACGGGTAGACTGGTCGGGGGTGACTTTCTGCGGGACGATTCCAAGGGTGATCCGAGGCATCTTTCTTTGTCACGAAGCCTATCGGTACGAACGGTACGATTGACCCACAGTGACTTTAGTCCCTTCGGGTGGATGACCATGACGGACCGGTCGGGTGACTTCTTGACGGATTTGGCCACAGATTAGTCTTCTGTACGGTTTTACCCATCACAAGTCCCCCACTTCTTGAATCCGCGAGAATCATCGGGTTTGAGGAGTGAGAACTATTTTCTTCGTAAATTCTCCCAATCGGTTTGTCACGAACAAAGTGCCATTTGGTCGGCCTACGTAGAACTCCTGGTCGACCTACCGTATCCTCCCGGTCTACGGACGTTTCTCTTGATAATTTCAGACTCCATTGGCTTTGTTGGAATTTTTGATCGGGGGTGTGCATGCAATGAAAAGCTTTTTTGAGAGGTCAATCGATACCTGCACTATTGAGGTTACCACTGTTGTGTGTTTTCCTTTTTTCCCGGCCCGAGGCATTGAGCCGGGCCGGCGACGGGCCTTTTCTCTGGCTTCACTCCAAAAAAATTTTTTTTGTCTGTTGTTATGTTCTCTCTTAGTCGACGACGCTTGGACAAATTTTGAAGTTGCTTGATGTCTTTTGCTCGCGTGTGACCAGTCAATCCATGCGTGTGTAGTGTTTTTTTTCGGATGTTTTGTTGTCTGTTGTTGATTTTGGCCTCGAGCTCGCGATATACCGGTCGATAGCTTCAGTGCTATGTCGGCGTCCATCGACCATACAATATTGATCATACAATCTTATCCTCTCTCTCTTCATACTTTGTCGATCAAAGGTTGTCAAGATCGCCACAGATAGTCTAGCTCAAGGCTACCCCAACTGATAATCTTGCCATTTGCTTATACTTGATAGATTGGATTACCAGCTTTTGCCGTGTTCTTTTGTGTTTGATTACGTTTGTCGTATGTAAGTTCTATTGTTCTACATTTGCAAATCAACACTGCATGAATAACCAACGGTTGCACAACTTGTCAAAATTATTACTTAAATGAGACATAAGCTCCTCGATGCCTCCATTTTGTTGACCTACTTATTGCTAACCCTCGAATTAGGAATACCATCAGCGCGTAAGCTCGAGCATATTACATGTATTGACTTAGCCTCGTTGTTTGATGTTCTTTCGTTATTTGTCATCCTCCAAGGATGCATGTTCACCGATCAATATCTTTTGTCGGAACTCAACAACACCAATGTCTGCTTCTGAATAGAACCCGATGCCAAGATGCCGGTTGTCGTCGTACCAGCAGATCAAATTGTAGCTGTAATAACGTAAGACGATTTCTAATATTCCGTTCTTGCTTCGCGTGAACATTCGGATACTGATTGTGGCTCCCAAACCAAATAATGACGCGCCGGAAACACAATGACTCCAGTCGCCATTCAGTACAGAACGTATCCCTTCTAAGCGCTTGTCCGTTTGCTTTGTCCTTCATTAGTGTCGTCATGATCAGGTGAACCTCGTGCCCATCTGTTGCCTACCATTCACCAGAAAAATAACCCCCCCGTCCCCCCGTCTCCTCTCTCCCCTTCCTAAACGGAAGGTCCCCTTTCCGTTCTTAAATACCGCTGATACCCTGAAAGCATCCCGGTTCGCATTTAACGTCTTGGAAAAGTTTTTTGAACGTCGCGAATGCTAGACGTTGCTTCAGGAAAGAGCATTCCCCTAGTGCATCCCAAAAATCGGCCGATCGTCTGGTGCGCTAAGTCGCATTAACAACTGGCTAAAGAGCTTCCGATAAAAAAGACCGAGCCCCTTCCAACCAGCCCCCAAATACACCCAGAAGCGTGTTTAGAATGGGTGCATAATCCGGACGAACATCCCAAACCCTCTTGAGCCTGAAAGTGCAAGTTGCTCCAAGACCTTTATGTGCAAAAGTTCGTTTTACCGTTGCAAGGAGTAATTTGAAAAGCCGAAACGATCGCCTAAATGAGACGGTCCAGTGACTTTTTACAGGGCCGATCAAAAAGGTTGGATCGGGAGAGGAATGTTTTCTTCTTTTTTCACGAGAGCTTTGAATCGTTTACGAGAAACGCGTATGGAAAGGTAAACATGATATCCGTAGTGGCAGCCATTTGATATTAACACAAAGACTTGTGAATCGAGATACGTGTGGAAAAAAAAGGTAGACCTTCGTAGGAGGTAATCTGGAACCTCCGTGGGTTTGTATTTACGGTCAGTGTGAAAGTGAAATTTGTGAACGGAAAACGTGGTGTGCTAAATACCCCTGAATGGAGTAGCAAACTTATACACGAAAGT
>VALG01004641.1:0-12401 GCA_009835305.1 Ipomoea purpurea | reverse complement strand
AAACTAACACCCATGTTTGTCTGTTGTGAATCCTAGAAGGGTCCAAGAAGAATTTCCTTCGTTGACTAACATGTTAGGAAGTGTAGTGTAAGAGGAACAGGAACCCTTCAAAGCTCAAGGTAAACTTGACTTTGGACGTTGACTATCAATTATAAGTCCCATCCTCCAAGTATTATTGAAATTTTTCAGGTCCAGAGGAGCAAGCGAGGAGAGAAGGAGGGTTTCAGCCAGATTTTAGGAATTATAATCTCCAATGAAATATAGATTAATTACTCAATAATTACTTTTTGTGTTAATTATGATTTGATTTGGGGTGTCACACAATGCATCAAAGAATAATATACCAATGCTTATAGTTTTTGAAAGTATTCTTGGACTCACGTTGCTCCTTTATGCATTTTGAAATATGACTCATGTGAATGTCAAAATGCTCTATAACATGCTTCTAAATCATGTATAAACTAACATGAAGTATTCAAGGATATATCATCATACTCGGTTTGCAAAATTGCAATTTCTATACATTTCTCTCAACAAGTATGCTTCAATCCTCATTGATCAAATAATATACAATTTAATCATGCTTTCATAATAAATCCTTTCCTCACAAGGATCGTGTTTTTCTTACTCAATAAGAACATATTTTATTTGATCAAAAAATCAAAAATTTCTAACACTGAGAATTTAGCAAAATATGCATTTGTGTACATTTCTTCACAAATCATTCTTAACATACTTATTTTATTAATCCAAATTCAACCAAATCAAAGCCAAGACGTGGGTCAAGACGATCCCGAAGAGCCGAGCCACAAAGGTCCGTAACACCCTTTCCGAAACGACACGTAGCTGAGCCACAAGGGGCCCAGCCACTGCAAAAAATCTCATCAGATCAATACTCAGGGACCTGGGGCGGGACTCTTCATGATCCGCCCCTGGAGTCTCGTTACTACGCGGGACTAGGCTACGACCCTCTTCTAGGGCCGTTCCCTAGCCCGTGGTGGCACGGCTCTAGCCGGCGGCCCTTCTGATGGGCCGCGGCTAGAGCCGCCACACTGGTCTGGTGCACACTGTGTTGCGCACCAGATAGCATTTCACCTGCAAAAACTTCGTCCAAACATGTCCAAAACAATCTCAACAACTCATAAACACATACCAAAGCATCTCTAAGCATGAACAAATCAAAAGCTCATAGTTTCTACTCATTTCTACTCAAAACTAGGTTCACATATAGCCAAATCTAAAGAGGAATCCATGGGGTTATACCTCTTGTAGTCTAATCTTCTTACTTGGATCTTTTCTTTCCTCTTGACCTAGCTTGAGCCTCCTTCACACCTACACTTCCCAATCACCACCTTCTATCCTTAGCCTAGAACCTCAAAGGCTAAAGAAACTAGAAGATAATAGAGGCTAGGATTGAAAGTAGAAGATGATGAACCCATTGTGTTGTTTTCTCCCTTCTACTTGGCAGACAATTGATGGATCAGATGAAGGCAAGGTGAAATGGTTATATTTATATGGGTGCAAAGCCCTAGGTAGATCACCAATGATTGGTGGAGGGCAAAGTGGTCCTTTGATTACATCTTTAAAATATCAGACATGGCCTTGTGGTTCACCTTGTATCATGGACCAAGGGCTAGAAATGCTAACTTAGGATACTTTGGGATTGAAAATGAATTTTCTCAAAAAACTATATGGATGAACACTTGTTCAAAATTCCCTTTTATATTCTCCCGGTCTCACTCGGATATAATTCTCGATTTAAATCTTGGTACGCGAAGTACTCAAAACTTTGGAATTTTCGAATGAAATTCATTTCTTCGGTGTCGAATTAATTTTAAAATGGGACAAAATTATTTTATTCAAACACGATTGATTGCAAAAAAATTAATGGAGCCAAAAAGCTATTTTGGAATTTTCTTAATACTGGATTTATAAAATGAAATTTTGGGTTGTTACACTAGGACTCTAAGCCCATCGGGTAGTATCCAACCTAGTAACGTGGGAATACGCCTTGTTACTTCATATCGGATCGTAATGTCCGTTTCTTTCTCAAGCTTTCTTCTTTCTCTTTTCTTCCGAAAGGACATAGTCCTAACTGTAACACCCCATTTTTCTTAAATCTAAATCACAAAGACTTAACTTCAAAAGATAAACTAGACAAGCTTAAGATAAGATTAATAACTTAAAATCATCCCGAAAGGGTGTCACCGTCATAGTCACCACACACGATGACTGCACAGGTTAAGAAAGGTACTATCTATATTCAAGCTCATCAAAGACTACATCCAAACTTGGGGACAAAACCCCGTGTTCAACACCAACAAAAACTAACAAGAGTATCTAAACATCAGAGTTTAAACATCATCATCCAAAACAAAGTCTATACTAGCATCTAACATCTCATAACTATGCGCTATACTATCTCGAGCGTGTTCAAACACTGGGCCCACCTGAAAGGGGTTATAAAAACAATGGAAAATAAACACGTAGCACGAAGGCTAAGTATAACGCTTATTCAACCCTATAAAGTACTATAGATATAGATTTAAAAATCATTTAGCAATCACACTTAAGCTCAAGTACTTACAACATTTTAATCAACATACTCGGAATCATGATCATCAACATACTTTATGCTTGCAACCTATTCAACATATAATCATGCTTTCACAAGTACTCATCTTCCACATATTCTCATGTTTTAACAGGATATTTTTTAATCATAGCTCAATACTTAAACTCATGCACAAACTGATAGGTAAAGAAACATCCAATTACTCAACAAGCAATCATACAATATCATGCTAACTCATAACCATCAACAAGGTACTATGCTTACTTAAATCTTAGGACGCGCGGTGAGGCTGTGAGTTTATCTATTGTTTACTTAACTTCTCCTCACTCTATCCTGTGTTTAGCTTAAAGATTCCCCCATATTATAGCATCAAGATAAGGATGCGAACCCCTAACTTACCATTACAATCAATATTGGCCATGTAGAGCACCAGAATGGCGCCAAGAAGAAGTTAATCAATGACCCCTGAACCCTCCGCTCACGAATCACTAGTCCAAAATCTACAACAACTGACTCAGGTCGCCCAGACACTTAGCAACGGTATCCTCCATAACAATAACCAACCACCACCACTACCAAACGGAAACTCAGATGTAGCTCGCCAAGTCTCGAACCATCGCCCACCTGTCTTCTCAGGAGAAGAAGACCCCACAATCCTCAATTAATGGATCCGAACCTTCGACAAGATCTTTGAGGTAGTAGAATGCCCGGAGGGACGCTGGGTAGAGATAGCCTCCATCTACTTTGGACACGAATCCGATCTTTGATGGATCCACGAAGGACTTGCTTATTGGCAAGAACCAGGGTTCAACTGGGAGTCCCTAAAAGTGCGACTACGGGGACGGTTCTACCCCGTGCACAAAAGGGCAACCATGTACGAGGAATTCCTCCACCTGAAACAAGGGATGGCCACGGTCATGGAATACCACAAACAATTTCTCGGAGCTAGCTCGTTTCACGCCGAATTGGTGCCTACAGAAACGACCAAGATAGAGAAATTTGTGACGGGCCTCAATTTTGAAGCACGAAAGGCTTAATCGTAAGCAAACCCCGAACCCTTAACGAGGCTTACACCAGCGCTGCCAACTTCTACAACGAGGAGTTCAGGAACAGATCCGCAAGAGAATACTGGAGGCGGGGGACCGCCTATGAAAAGAGCAAGGAACGACTCTAACACAAGGACGGTTAACCCATCCTAATCAAGGATCGTCTACGAGGAACAACGAAACCAACGCGAGACCATTCTTTGCCGGAGATGCAATAAGGATCATAGGGGCAAGAACTGCCTTGGAAACACCTTGCAGTGGTTCAACTGCGGGGGAGAAGGATTAAGGCTTTCTAGTGTACGTGGCCCCCGAGCACAAGTCCTACGGTCATGGGCCAACAAGGGAGTGCAAAAAACGAGGGGAATTACGGTGCTCCCGGAAAGGTATTCGTCATTAGTCGCACCCAGGCCGACCTTGAAATCGAAGCCAACATCGACACAGAAAACGTAGCTCTCTGGGACGAGGAACCCACGAATCAACCGGAGGAGAATTCGAAAGAGGAATTCTGCTTAGGATAAACTGTGAACCCCTGTAAACTACACTTTTAGTAGAATCGCTTATTTAGTTCGACTATTTAGAAATTCTCATGCCTTTAAATAAAATACCAAGTCAATTAATTCAATCAACTTAATTTCCCTTTGACTACCACCTCTCGGACTAAGTAAAGGAATAACATCCATGCCTTCTACAATCTACGAATCCCAAACCCAACACATGGTGAAACCAAAAAAGTCCGACGTGAAGATCTAATTGAAGCACTTGCCACCCTGGATCGAACAAATAAATAGGAAGCCCTACAAAGCATGGAAGAAGTGCACTAAAAGACTAATGCAACTAATAGGAATTAAACCTTAGCCTTCCCACTTACAAGACCAAGTCTTTAACCACTAGACCATAAATGTTTCTTGAAACCCTAAGGGGACAGAACCTTCTTAACCCTCTCCAAATCCCTAAAATCCAAAATCCCTAAATCAAAAACCCTTCTTCTTCTTCCTCCCACTCTTTCCCTCACTCTCCCTATTCCCTTCTCCCTCCACGCCGGCCGACCACCCGAACCCTGCCCAAGCATCATACGCCAGTCGCGAGCCACCCGTCCGACGCCGAACGCCACAGCCGTCGCGATGCCAACCCAAGCAGCTGCCCCCGAACACGCCACCGCTACCCGCGCACCAGCCAGCCACTTCCCGCCAACCGCCCAGCCGTCGCCTATTGCCAAACCGGCCAGCCACCACGCTACCACCATAACTGCGCCAAGCTCAAGGGACCCTCGCCGAAGCCGTCGTCCACTACGCCCACCAAAATTCTCGCCGGAATCCCCATCGGAACTTTTACCGGAAAAGTTACCGGGAAACCACCCCGACCGTAACCACTTCAAACAATGCCGAAGAAACCCGTCGGTACCCGAGTCCCGGAATGGAATGACGCCGATTACACGATGATCGGAGGTAAAGCACTCGAACCCGACCAATTCTCTCTGGAGTTGGTCGATATGCTTAGATTCCAAGGCTTTTTGGATACCTATCTCATGATTAAAGGAGATATGTACCCCGAATTGGTAAAAGATTTCTATTACCATTTGGTGGCCACCAAAGAGGGGGACAAGTTGGAAATCACCTCCAAGGTCCAGGGCAAGGAAATAGTGCTCACCGAGGGCCGCTTGGCCAAACTCCTGAAACTGACCATCACAGGTGTGTTAGACTATGACCGCAAGGCATGGGTCAGTACTCGAGACACAAGGTACAAGGATTACCTCGGGTACTTGCTAGGAAGAGAAGTTGGTTTTACTTCGGCCACATGGCCAAACAAGAAGTTGCTAACCGCCGAGCAGAAATTGCTAGTCATGATTGTGTCTGACAGCTTGTTGCCCACTAACAACAAGAGCAAGGGCGTGGGGATCTTGGAATGCACCTTTGCCTATTTCCTTAAGCATAAGGTCAAGTTCAACTTACCCGCTCTTATGTTGAAACACATGGAGTTCTGTAAATCCAGCAACCGGCTCAGCTTACCCTACGGGATGATCCTAAGTTGGATCATGGAAAGAAAGGGAGTAGACCTAAGCCCGACTTAAGCCAGACCCATTGGGGGGATGGTTTTCAATACCCAAAACCTCCGCCACAATGACATCTACCATGTCGGAGAGGGACAGTACATCACCCTCGAGGAGGTTTGCCTGAAATCCCCAGAAGAACGACGAGTGTTGGTTGATCAGTTAGAGATCTCTAACAAGAAGCTGAGACGGGAAATGCAAGAAAGTGAAGAACAGGAGGAGCAGGAAGAAGAAAGCGAGCCTAGCCAGCCTAAACCCGCACATGGAAGAGAAAACATAGAGAACCGAGATGAGAGGTCCACCAATGAGCGCATCCTCGCACAACTCACAAGGCAGAATCGGATCATGGATGACGGATTCTCGTCCTTGATTCTCGCGACAAGCTCATTGGATCGGAGGGTGGCTGGAATCTAGGCCATGTTAGGCACACGTGGAGCTTCAAATTCAAGAGCAGGAAACCAAGGTAGACTCAAAATCTCAAACACTACTTGCCACCGACCTAACCAAACCCCACTCTACCCTCACCAAATGACACGTTTGAGCCACATTTCCTTAATCAGGAGGCCAATTGCGTGACATCTAGGGATGAAAGAGTAATTCGTGCATGAGCTTCGGGGACCAAGCCCCTTGTAAGGGGTGGGAGGGTGTAACACCCCGTGTTACGGTCTTCAATCCCGGACTAATCATTTAACCAATCCCGTTAATAATAATTAAAAAGGGTTTGAATTTGGTTAGGATTCCTTCAATTAATTAGTATGGTCCACAATGGAGCATGGACCCTACCCTTAAAACAAAATCCTTAACGCTGTAAGAAATAGGATAAGTGGGCCTTTACTATTCAGACCCAGTTGCAATTCCTATATATATATATATATATATATATATATATATATATGGACCTAGGAAACATTTGGGAACCCTAACACAGTTAATTCTACCACACAAGATATTCCCAAGGAAAAACCTACAGAGGAATCCCATCGCTACCAAACGTAGGAAAATTCACGGAGGGAGATCTTAGAGAGGAACCTTAGTAGCCAAGGATATTGATTAAGGCTAAGAGGTAACCCATGTCTCGAAAAAACATATTTTCCTCACTATATCTTTACTCATAGGCTCCTTTGATATATGATTCTGTGATGAGTCTTGATAGAGCTTTGCCTAGGTTTATATTGTGTTTATGTGATAATCTTGGTGTTTATTGTGATAATCATGGTGTTTATGTGATAATCTTGATGTTTATGTGATAATCTTGATGTTCTTGATACTATATGAACGATCTTGTTATTTGATTATGTCTAGAGCCCTAGGGTTATAACGTGGATTCGTATTATGATATGCTTGATATATTTGGGTGGGATTTTGCATGATCGGGTGTTGAGTCTAGCCTAGGACTTGTGTTTAGGACTTTGCATATAGATTTCTTGATGTTTCTTTTGATTCCAAATGTCCCTGGATCATTATGTGATTTATTTTAAGTCTTGGCATGTTTAGGAACCGTTTAGGGTATATTTTGGTGGATTCTTGTTTAATTCCGTTACTTGAATACGTGGTGTGACGTTATGTGTTTGAATGTGTTTGCACATGGTTTCGGGTTCCACGAGAGATCCCAGAACCAAAAGTTGCCTGCGTATCAGATGGGGGTAGGTGGGGGGACTGACCACCCGCCACCTACCCGCTGCTCGCAACACTGTTCCAGCGGCAGCCGGCGGGCGGTGGTCTGCCCGCCGACCACCCGCTGGAATAGTGTCCGGCCGCCGGTGGTGGCTAGCGGGAGGTCCTCCACCTGCCACCTACCCGCTGGAATCCAGGCATGGTTCATGGTGTTTTTCCCCGTTTGATGTTTCACCGTGTCCCGTTGTACCCCGTTTTGTCGTGTATGAGTCTCATTTGGGTTTTTAGGCATCGTTCTAGGATTTTATGTGTGATACATATCGTTGTTGTTATGTGATTATGTGTTGATTGATTGATGATGATGAGCATCTTGGTCATTGCGCAATACCAGTGTGACTGATGATGATGAGATTGTGATTGGTGAAAAATAAACTGTTGGTGGTTGGTACCACTTGTGCCCGGTCATTGTACTAAAGGTACATGCCATAGCGGTGACTGTGCTAAAGGCACACACCCACCTTTGACTTGCTTGCTTTAGGCATGGGCCATGTTATAAGTGTTGCGGTGTCATGTTTAGAGCTATATGCGCTAACCCCTTGATATTGACACTAGAGGTGCGGGATCATTGAATGGCACCACAGCACCATCTTGATATGTTGGTGGTTGAAAAGGTGGTTCACCGGTGGGGGCATGTAGTTGCCCGGATGCATAAGGGTGGGGATATAAGGGTGGCCTGGGAGGTATAAGTTGGAACTGATTAAGGATGGAGGGGAGCCACAATGTTGAAACTTGGTATAAGGTTGGATGATGAATTGTGTGCTTTGTTGACATTTGCTAATTGATTGTATTGAATGCTTTAGTATTTCATGCTTATCTGCCTGTATATGTATATTGCATGTATAGGTTGTTTATTATCATGATTATTCTAGATATTGAGTCTTTAATATGCCTCGAGTCTTGATCTTGGATTTAAACTAGAGTCTCGTTAACGTATATATGATATTCCAGTTTCAAAATGATTTTCTTATATCTACACTATTATTGTACTTAACGCCGTTGGAGTGGTTACCAGCATATATACGCTGACGGGTTGTTAATACCGAATGTTTTTCATGGTGATGGATAAGCTTCTGAGTGCGGCTAGTCAGAATCCTATGACAGCTTTAGTTAGTCTACTCATAGTTGGCCTGCTGTTTTTGGATTTGTATTGAATATCGATTTGAGGATTTCTTATGCTTGTTAGTTTAGTCTGTGCACCTAGTTCTCAAAACCTTAGGTGTGGCATAGCACCCCGACTCGTATGGATTTTATGTGTTGTCTTCTATTTGGGATGTTATCCAAATGAATCGCCTTTAGTGTTATAAGTTTTAAAATATCTCAATTTAGGGGGTGTTAAATCCGAGCCTCAAGGGCCCACGAGTCTCGGTCTGAAATAACTTGTAGCTGAGCACAAATGGCATCGACCAGAATCTATATTTGGCCTGGCGGATGGGCTTGGTGACGGGGCTTTTGGATAGCCCCGCGCTTGGCTCCGCCAAGCAAACGTCCTTGGGGATATCGGACTAGTGATTCCATTCATCCCCTCACCTACAGATTAACTAAACGGATCATGCCTAGATCCGTTGGATTTATTGTGCTACCTATCAGTGTGCACCTGATCCCTTTCTCTCCAGCCTGTAACAAAGATATGAGGCAAACCAACACTCCCAAATCTTATAAATCATCATAGATCAATCTACATACTCACAAATTTGCTTCAACAACAACATTTTATCTAGCATTTCTACCACATTAATACCACCAATCTAGAAATCAACAGAGATAAAAAAGAATAATAGTTTGGAGTCCAAGATTTATACATTTTATAGATCAAAAGTTCTTAAGTTAAACCCTTTCTAGAGAGTACATTAGTATTTCAAAAAATATAAGGTGTAAAACTATGTAGTTTTAGGAAATGATTAGAATAAGCTTAAAATATCTATAAGATCAATATATACATTATATACATAGTTAATATGTACCATTATTCCCAAAAATCAAGTATAACGATTTCCAAAAAGCATATGGTACAAATATCTTAATTCTAAAAGTGAAGTTTTCTTGGCAAGTTATAGCTTTGGTAGTTAAACCTTCTCAAACATATTTTATGGGTTTTCTATATAAAATACTTTTAAATATAAATAACCCTTCAACTCAAATAATAATTATAGAAACCAGATAATTCCAAAGGTTTGAAGCTGTCAAGTTGATAGGGATTTAATTGTCCTGGAACTTGGGCCTCAGTGCCCTGCTCATTGACAATGCTACAGATGCACCAAAAATTCCACAAAATCACATAGCATTCCAATATCGTAACAATACATCATTTTAAGCAATCAAATAGATACATTTCAATTATTCTACACCTCAAAACTTTACACACCGATGAACCACTAAATCACATAACTTAGCAAAATAAATATATTGAGAATCCAATGGTATTACTTGAGCCATTTTCTATTCTAGAAAAATCCATTACTAAGACTCTTTCTCCACAACGTTACATTTTCTTTCCTTAACCAATACATAGCAACCACTCCACCATTTCAACTCAAAAACGACAACAAGTCACCCACATAAATACAAAATCTTTTAACAACTTAAACTAGAGGGATTGGAATGGGAGAAAGAGAGAAGGAAAGCTTTACCAAATCTTGAACCTACGGGCTTGGAGAAGAAAACTCAATACATGATAAGAGATGATGGAGAGATGGTGAACAACACGAGAGAAATGGGGAGCTGCCAATAGTGAACGGAGAAAACGAAGAAATGAACAAGAGTTAAGGGTAAATAAGTACTTTTTGAGCTAGGGATTGAGGGTAAAGATGTAAATAATATTTTTAGTTCACCTTGTATCATGGACCATGGTCATTAATATGATTATTAGACAACTTGGAGGTCAAAATAGAAAAAAAAGGGAGGAGGGAAAAGATTTTTCTAAAAGATTAGTTTCTAATTAAAACACTTGGTTTTACGATTCACATGTTTTCTCAGGTTTCACTCAAATTGGATTTTTTTGGGTCAAAAACTATGTACATAATAATGTACACGAATACTATAGGATTTTCAATAAATAGAATATTTCTAGGTGTTGCAATTTTATTAAAAAAACTTGATTAAAAATAGATAATTCATACATCGATTTTGGGAAAAATTTATGGAAGAATTCGGAAATAAATAATTCGAAATTTATATAAAATAGAATTTAGAAAAATACTTATTGGGTTGTTCACAGCTTAACGCTCCAATAACTCTATTATTTTCACCCCCACACACACACACACACACTTCTTTCTCATGCAACTTCTTATGTACATGAAACTTCTTTCTCATGCAACTTCTTATTACATAATTCTCTACAATTCTCTTTCTCATATTTAGAAATAAAATATCATGGAACTTTCTCAATGCAACTAGATAATTCGATTTCCAAAATTGATATAATGTTTTGAAAGAGATACTTTTAAGGCTTAATTCATAGCCAATAATACACTTTAAACCATTGAAATGCTAAGCATTCTTTTACTTAAAAAGTAATCTCAACTTCTATTTCACTGTGATACAAAGGGAAATAAATACTACTTCATGCTCATAACTTCAACACTTAAAGCAACAATAAGATACGCTGAGTGAGTAACACCTCCGATTTTACCAAATTTAAGAGCTTAAATAGGATATTAAAATCTAAGCATTAATCATAAACAACAGCGAAGCTAGTCAACTGATAAAACGGGAGATGTTATGCCACACATATACAACTATAGGTGCACAAGGCTAGTCCAAATCCAACTTACTCATAAACAGGATTCATTAAGAGAACAAGCACACAATGCACATAAGTCTAAACAACGGGAAAACATAAGAACTACACTATCTAGTCCACTTATCGCGCTCTCCACAAGCATATTCTAACTAGTAAAACCATAGGGATAACAGCCAGGTTTTAGCGAGACGATGCTAAGGTTAATCCAACCAATATGCGTTAAAGTAACATAAATATACAGATTATAATAAACCACTTACACAAAGGGATAAAGGTATATGATCATTTTAAGAACTAAGAGAGTGAACATCAAGACTTACACACATCACAGCTCTCAACAAAGACCATCAATCAACAACAATGCCACAAGTCAATTAAAGACAACAAACAACATACTCACAATAGACGCAACCTACCCAATCATCATGGTAGATTTCCCGAATAGACATTGCTCATAAAAAAGGAATATAAATAAATCAACATAATGACAATATTAAGATTACAAAGTTCCAAGTTCCACACCTTTATACCCATGTGCCACCCTTATGACTCACCCACGTCCTTATTCTCAGTTCATAACTTCGTACCTCTGGTGCCACCCTTTACTTCTGAGTCATAACCTTATCCATTCTGGATCATCGTCCCCGCCAAACTGCCGACCAACCAATACCGACCGAACCTCTCAAGTACACGAGAGGTAACCATAAAAAATATCATCAGTGCACATAACCGTCGAACTCATTTGCAAAAGCTAAGTACACATACCACTAATCTCAACCTGTAACACCCCAGATTTTAAGAACTTTTTAAAGCTAT
Source organism: Ipomoea purpurea (assembly GCA_009835305.1). Classification (NCBI taxonomy): domain Eukaryota; kingdom Viridiplantae; phylum Streptophyta; class Magnoliopsida; order Solanales; family Convolvulaceae; genus Ipomoea; species Ipomoea purpurea. Next base: position 501 of record VALG01004641.1, on the reverse strand, counting down.
ATAAAGGTTAGAATCTTATTAAATCCCAGCAAAAAAAAAAAATACATAGTGTATCGGAGGATGACATATATATATACAAAACAACAAAATCTATAAGAAACAGATGCAAGGCTAATTGCTAACAAAATATACATACCATAAACATAAAATGTACGGATAAACATCGCACGCACGCCGAAAGAGGAAACAATCATCTACTTTCTACAACTCCAGACATGCGGACACACTAAAGCAAACAACACCTAAAAAAAATAAAAGCGCGGAACCACAAAGAGAAAAATCCGAGGTGTATCTAGCGCCGCTCCAGTGACTTAATCTTCTGCTGCCTGAAAGCCAAATATATCTGTTCAGCGAGAGATCTGGTACGCGACTCCAACGGTTTGAAATACAACATACATTAATTTTTAGAGAAGATTATTATATAGATTATATCGATAAAACCCACTTCTTGAGTATGAGAAAGAACTATTTATCCGCGTAAGAGTATTAACTGCTTAAGCT
>VALG01004640.1:0-25008 GCA_009835305.1 Ipomoea purpurea | reverse complement strand
AGAACCCAAAGAATGTCTTTGACAACTCTGCTCTATAGAATCAGTCTGGTTTTCTGCTGATTGAAGATAAGCCATCAAAGCACCAAGTGATGCTTTCCTCAAAGAATCTTGCAAACCACCAATAGAAATAACCAACCCAGAGCAACATATTTACTGTAGCAACTGACCCCAAGTACTGAATAAATAATTGAGGAAATGAGAATGTTGGCACCTGCAAGTCAAATAACGAAGATTCGTTGTCAAAATCCCGAAGAACATTTGGACAAACAATATGCACAAAGTTTCATTCACCTACCCCCCACTTCAGATCTGTGTTATTGGGAACTACATATTCTAGTCTCTCCCTATAAGGTATGAATGGCACAAAAATTTCTTTGTTGTACAAAATTCTTCGGAGAGTATTCGCAGATAGCTCTCTTAATTTATCCATCTTTCCATTGCTTGCTTAACAATACTCCAACTATGCAGGTTGCAAGATCTTCATCAAATAATAATTTCTCCTTCTCATCCATCTTTGTACAGAATCAAGACTCAATACGTCTGATTTACTTGGCAAATGCTTGGAATCTCTCTTGCATAGAATATATGTACATTTCTCAAGACCTTCAATGGCAGCTTCACGAACCCAAGAACCCACATCGCCTCTATTATCTACAGAGTAATCATCTAGAGCTCTAAGTAAACTCTGTATCACCTCATTCTGATAGCAAGAAACAGAGAATGCAATCTTCTTCGGAGAAAAATCAGAGAATTGTTTTGCGTGAGTTAAAGTTTCACACACTGATACAAGTCCCTTGACAGCATTCACCCGTGCTTCTGCATCCCTATCTTCAGGATTCTCCTGCATATCAGAATGTTTGACATTGATTTGAGACAACAATCAATATTAACTCCTCACAGTGACTGTGGGAACAAGAAGTGGAAAGAGGAAGACTTTAGGCAAAAACTATAGAATGAAAATGAAGACAACAGAAAAATATGCAAACCTCAATCTCACAAGCCCTGCAAAGCTTTGAAAGCACATTCTTCCATCTTTAGCCAAAAACCCAAAAGGCAATATACCAACTGCGAGTGCAGATCCTCGTCTAGCAGCCACATTAGGATCAGTCAACGTTCAAGGTACTTCTTCGGAATGTCAATTAATGGTTATTTTCTGTTAGCCACAAGGTAAGCAGGAATGAAGCTTTTCAGGGCAGCACACAGCACACTACAGAATACAAGCAATTCGTGAATCAAATATAAAACTTCAAATCAAAAGAATTGTATAATATATATGCAATGTAATAAAAGCGACCTGTATCTGAGAATTAGGGTGCTTCAAATTCTCATTGAGTGTATCAGCAGACTTCGTTTTGTTCTATCAGTCAAATGTACATGCACCATAGAATGCACTCTATAAAACGGAAACAGCAGAACGCATTCTCTTCCACCCTTCCCACGATAAAGTCGTGCTTTCTCAATTGCAGGAACCACACCAGCAACTTGTTTCTGGAGATCTGTAAGAAAGAAACATAGATGAACATGAGCCACATATCGAGATTTACCAACACTCAGTAATAGAAGCTAATAAACATGCTATAATTCATTTAGAAAGCAACATTAAACTACTAAAGTAAAATTTTAAACTGTGTCAACTTTGGAGGAGTGTGAAATAGCGGAGAACCCAACCTGATGAAAGAACATAGTCACACTTGTGCAAGAGCCAAAATGACTTCTCCAAGAGCTAAGGTTGCACCATCGACATGCATAAATCAGTAGAAAGAGTGCAGGGCATTAATTCTTCAGAATAACTTCCACAAAATATTTAGTATCATACTTGACAAGAGAAGAAAAGGGCATTCCCAGCAAGCTCTCTCAAACTTTTTGTCCTACATATGCCAATAACAACAGTAAACAATTACAAAATATCCACCAAGCGTATAAATACAAGAAGAAACAACCATACAGCTGTACATATTCAAAGATCATTCATGAAAAGTTATGAACATTATAATTAAATACACATGCTTCACAGAATAAACTTAAAACTAGTTTGCAAAAAGAACAGATTCTTCTAAAAATAGGTCAACAATATAATAATAATAATATAATAAATAATATATAAATTATTATATTAGTATTATTATTATTATTATTATTATTATTATTTTTACTTATAGTGATGCAGCTGCTTATAGGTTTACTCTTGTCCTGGTCCCATTTCAAGCTTCTGCGCCCTCTTTTTCATACGCATGAGCTGCTTGTGTTTTCATTCTCTAGCTTACAATATTTTGAACTTTTATATGACTAATCAATTAGCTCTTAGAGAACCCATCTAAGGGTTTTTTCATGGTTTTTTTGCAGAACAAAAATCACAAATGGGTTTTTAACGAGCAACCTCATTTGTTGAGGTTTTTTGTTGGTTTTTAGGAAGCCAAGTAGGAGAGAGAGAGAAAAAAAAGGAAAAAAAAAAAGAAAGAATTATGACAGATTTTTTTTAAAAATAAAAATAAAAAGCATGCCTCTCACACGCCATGTCTGGGCGGCAAGTGCCTCTAAAGATGGTAGTAATGGAGATTAGTCCAAAGACCAATATGTTCTCTTAGTAGCCACTTTTTATTCACCAAGCCTTCATCATCCCAAGCTTCCCTCCTAATTCAGAATTTTTTTTTACTATCAAAGAGATCTAAGCACCAGCTATTAGGCATAGACATTGGAAAATATAGAGCAAAGTACTCTCCTCTCTCTTGACCCCACCCCGAAATGAATAAGGAAAAGGATAACATAGAAAAAAAACAAAAAAATGTGCAAGAATCATAGTCGCAGAAGTTTAACTTATTACATGATGCATCCTATTATATCTCCAGAGACAAAAACCTAAAGACTGAAGCAAGACTTAAACTAATGCCACAATCAATAATCACGGAAAATTAATGCTAACATGGAAGGAAGATAAACATACCCAGTGACAGATCTTGTTATGAAGCAGCTCATCTACAAAAGGGTGCAGGTATCCATCATATTGAGCAATGGAGACTGAAACATCAAGATAAGAGTTTACACGTGAAGAAAGTGCAAAATAATCAGCTGTATTCACTATATCAATGCCATGGGGATAATTTCCTTGTCTTCCAACATTCTCTTGAAAAGCAGCAGCTGCTGCTCTTCTACAATTAACCTGGAAATTAAGCTAAAGTCTTCAGCATCTAAATAAAAATAGTGGAGAAAAAAAAACATCAATATATAGTGATTAGCACCTCACGGTCGTAACAAGCCACAGTCAGAAGGTGTGGAGCAAGCTGTTCAAGTACACTTTTCATATCTGTATGATAATATGCACGACCAAATGCCCAGCAAACATAGGCAGCAGCATCACGTACATGAGATCCAATACTATGTGGACCCCGTCGAACATCATAATGTAAGCCTGTCAGAGAATAATACACCAAAGTACTGCCCATCAGATTCATATCACATACGGTCAATGCTAAGCTTTTGAAATATATCTATGATACACCAAGTTCCCAAGATGAAAGTTTTCCACTTAGAATAATGCAAAGAATACCACTATACTGACTATAGTATGGCACAGATACTAGATGACACTCAACTACTCAAGCTGATAAAAGGGGTGGCATATGCATCAACAGATGACTTAGGAAGTTGTATAGAAAACCAGAATTCAAAAAGACAGCTTCACAACCCAACAAATACCAAATTTATCCACCCAAGGCAACAGAAGGGTGAGCAGTGGATCTCAAAGAAATATCTTTGGCAAAACCAATGGTGAGAGGAGAGGAAAAGACAAACACAAAACTCATACTCTAGCAAAAAGAACATTTTTTATTCACTCTTTCAAGCAAAAGTTTAAAGCTCAAAATCACTATCAGATGAAGAAATCATGGAAACCAACAAAAATGGAGAATTATGATCTGAAAACACAAAACATGGCCAGAGAAGTCAACCTTCACTACAACAGGCACAACTTTTGAAAAGCTAATGGGTAAGAGCAACCCTCTACGTGCTAATTCAGCCAGTGCCAAGCAACCTCCATGCCATGAACCATCTCCCTGTAGTACAAGAATATAGAAGTTTAACTTATAACCAATAACCAACAATAACATAAACAAATGCACAAAAATTACAACCACAAGTAATGGTATTCTCAGGATCAATAGAAATTTATCTTTAGAAATTATGTATATCCCAACTCCCAATTACGGAGTAATAAATTTAAATGTTGACAAAAAACACTACCTCACTGGGTGAAAAAAGCTCCAGTACAGATGACAGGACTTCATCAGAAAGTGCATAAGTTAAGCGTGAAGTAACACGGCCAATACCTTTTGCAGCAGACCAGCGCACAACAGTGTCCTGCATATAACAGCAAGATGTCTAAGACAATATGGTGTAAATGAACTTCAAAACTTACACTGAATCATTTTTTATTTACCCCAGGCACATCAGAGACAACTAAGGATTAATCAGTTAATAAAATAATCTCTCACCCCTTAAACATACCGTATCTCGCAATCCAGTCAGCAAAACTTCAATAATCTCTTCTACCATCTCTGGCACATCCATATCTTCCTCTTGATATAATTCCAAAGGATCTGTGGTTGCAGCACCATTGTTTTTGTGTATTCTGGCCAAGTCTTGGGATATATGGTCTCCCAGAGTTGCTTTCTACCCTAGACGATGAAGAAAATGAAAACTTAACTAGGAAATTCATGGAAACTTTATCAAGAATGTAACTTTTCATGAAGAATCTTTAAAGACAAGAATTGCAAGAAAATGAAAACAGACAGAATAAAGAGTTGAGATGAAAATCAGCAACACTTCATACACAGAGTTGTACACTTCCAGCAGTTTATACTTTATTATTGATAACTGAATACACTGATTTTTTTGAAGATTTTTCAAGAAAAAAAAAATGCTGTCATAAAAAAACAACAACAAAGGAATAAAACATCTGGATAATTCAACTAACCACGTAGCGCCATGATTGAGAACGGTGAGGCAAACAAGTAAGCCCTATCCGTTGAGCTAGCTTCATAAGATATTTGCGAAGTAATGGGCTTCGTACTGCACCATTAGACTTCACCAAACTTGTTGCCTCTTTCCAAACAGTGGGAACCACATTAAGCAGCAGTTTTGCACTCCCAGTCTTACATTTTAATAGAAGCAGTGAGTTTAGGGGATTTGTATTTAAAGTGAGGATGCTAAGTAAAAAAAAAAAAAAAAAAAAAAGTGGTATTTGGTAAGCAGTCTAAATACGTGGAACTCCATGAAAAGGTCAAGATAGGGATAATATATAATTTTTGGCTCCAGGTTCTGTCATATACTTTTAAACAAATACAATAGTGCAGAAGGATATTATCTTGAGAAAGAATCCAAAATGATGGGAACATATGTTAAACACCTAATAATTAATTTCATTTTTATACTAAAATAATCTAGTTTGCTTCCTAAAGATGACTAGATGATTTTTCTAAGCAATAAATCATATAGGTTAGAAAGCAATAACCAATAGTCAAATGGAAAGTTAAAATGCTTCAAATTATTAAGAAACAGAAGCAGTGAATATACAAGAGAGGCTACCACTTTATGCAAATGATGAGGACAGTAACAAAGTTTAATCCTAAATATATATTCCTCATGAAAGCATCCCTAGCATGTCTTAAAATTAGATAGAAATATTTATTTGCTTTCAAATTTTTTATGAAACTCGGAAATAAAAAATGATAAAGTAATGAACCTTGAAAGTGGTAGACAATGCTTCCACTGTACCCAACAACCGGAAGTGATCGGTAACATTATTTGAAGCAGATGAAATGACTTCATGCGTCCAATCAATAAAGCTGAAGAAAAAGAAAACTGGAAATAAATATTGAAGTCAAATAATAGTTTAGAATAATGAACATAAACAAAGCAAAAATTTGATGAGTTCAACAGAAATTGCACATGATACACTATTAGTTTTCTCATTATTCGGCCACATACCTAAAAAAAAAAAACTAGTACAATAACTTTTCCCAAACTTGTCAAGCATTAATAAGGTTCAGTGAAAGATAAACTTGGAAGAAGAAAATGAAATGATTATGATCCATCCATTATCTACATGGATGAGGAGCAAAATTAAGACCAAGGCACCAGCATGCTCACATGCAGACAAAGGAACTCATGAATTCGATAGTAAGACCACTTAAACTTATTTTCAAATGACATCTCATACCTCCATAAGAGTACAAGACATGAAGTATCCCCTCCCCTCTAGTTTAGCTAGCGAATGCAAGCAACCCGATCCCGATAAGCTCAATTCAAGGCTCAACTGGGAAAGGTCATATTGAGTCTGAGTAACTAGGTACAACATACCTACAATATCTATTGCCTCTAAGTCTCTAACCAGTACTTCATCACAATTGACTTCGACAAACTCTAGCAATTCATAATGAAATGATATCAAGTAGCAGAAAAGTATTACAAAGAGAACCTGTTAAAAGCCTTCAACATATCTGGGCGTGTTAGAAGTTTTGAAAGCAACAATCCAGCTATAGTACGCATAGGACCAGCATTTGAAAGGTAGTCCTTAGAGCATTCTATAATCCTTAGTGCCAATGGAGGAGGTTCATCTCCACTCATACATCGACTATCAGTAACACTAGTATCCACAGAGGATATATCAAAAGGAATCAATACTAGTATGGAAAGCCATAATAGTATCACACACTTCGCCTCCATCTCTCCTGTACTTTCTTGCCTCAATGATGTTACTGAATGTGCATTGTGGCACTTCTCCAACAAAGAGACTGCAAGCTCTAGATCAGAAACCTGATGCGGAAAGAATTTGATAACAGCCTTATATCCACAAACTGTTACCAAACAATAAATGATTATGCATAAAGGTTTAATAACTTCGAGAATTTCATCTGAGGTTGCCCCAGGCTCAGCAGTTTTGGAACGAATAATGGACATCAGAGGAGAAACTATGCTCTCCAAATATGGCTCTACTAATTGACCCTGTTCCTGATACTTGTCCATCTGCAATATCATATTCAGTATGTTAGGCTACATTTTCTGCTCAAATCAGGAAAATAGAGATAAAACAACGAGATATTAACTTTCCTCAACTAACAAAAGAGCATATTCCTATAAAGCAATTAAAATTAATGTCTCGAATAGCTTCACTATTAGGTAGCATAAACTTATCTTTCTAGTATACATAAAGTGAACTGCACAATACGCAGAATTTGTACAAAATTGCATCCAAATTTACAAATATCATTAAATTTCGCAAATTACTGCACTACATAAACAGAGAGGTGAATGTGAAGGGACAGCGTACAATGGATCGGATCTTGTGGAGGAGGAGAGATCGGAAACCCGGCCCTGCGAAACGATGTCGTCGAGGAGGGACTTCACGAGCTTCCATTCCTGGAGGAAGTATCTCTGAAGAACTCTCTCTTTGGAATCGTGTTCGTCGTCTTCGTCTACGTCTTCAGGTGATGCTGCACTGTTCGTCGCCATTCTCGATTCCTCATCGGCCTCCATTTTCATGCTCCGAGCAACTTCTTCTTTAGCCGCAATCGAAGTGACTGCGTCGATTACTGGCAATTGATTTATTCAAATTTCCCGCTTGAGATTTGTACTGGACTTCAACTGCTCTGAAGTCTGAACTTCTTTTTTCGCTTCAAGCTCAGTGTTCATAACTCGGTGCTCACCCAAAATGAAAATATATAAATAAATATCAATTTGGTCCCTATAGTTTTATTGCTCAATCAATTTTACCTTATCAAATGTTCTTCGTTCTTTTCTATAATAATTTCATCGATTTTGCCTAATACAGCAGCACACTTTGCTAGTGAGTAATGGGCCTAATGGGCTACATAGATCCAACAACAACAATAGGTGCAAATATTGGTAGCCCAAACCAGAATGCAACAAATTTAATTGTGGCTAAGAGGGTTGTTATATCGTGGTGCACCGCGGTCAAAACGGCGTTGTTTCATTAAGTAAAGAAATGGCGCGTCGTTAATGTTAACGGAGCGCGCGTTTTTTGTATGTTAAATTACCAACTGCCACTACAATATATTTAAACTGACACTGCCTCACGTATTATTTTTATATTATCAAATGAAACTGTAGTTATATCAAAATGATATTGTAGTTGTGGCGAAATGAAACTACAAAGTATATAAAATGAAACTAAATAACATTTCACATATTTGAGTATATAGTGTACAATGAAGCTATAATTATATCAAAACGATAATGTAGTTGTGTTTTAATAAAACTATAGTGTATATAAAATAAAATAACATGTTCACATATTTGAGTCTATAAATATCGAATGAAACTGTAGTTATATCGAAATGAAATTGTAGTTGTGTTGAACTGAAACTGCTGTGTATACAAAATGAAACTGAATAACAAAGTTACTTGCGGAAGGGTGCGGAACGGCGGGAAACGGATGCCGTTTCTTTTCATTAAACAAAACAACGTCGTTTTGATGCGCGGTGCATAATCGATTATGCACCGCAGTGCACGATATAATTTGCCCTAGTTAGAGGCAAATTTTACTGTGGATCGTGGCCTACGCAACAACGTGGACCAGGTAGAAAAGTGACGTCGTTTAAAGTTTTTCTTACCCCAATGGTAGACGACAAATTCTATTATGGGCTATGTAGCAACCTCTCTCATTATTCAGTTTCATTACCATATCACTAAAGTATCATTCTAATTCAATTATGTGAGATCTGTTATCCAATTTATTTTATATACAATATAGTTTCACTATAGCACCACTAAAGCATCATTATTATTCAATTACAGTTTCATTTGACAATATACACTCAATATGTGAGACTTGTTATTTAATTTTATTTTATATACATTTTAGTTTCATTACAGCATCACTAAAGTATGTTTCTAATTCAAGTACAGATTCATTTGATAATATACATTTAATATGTAAGACTCGTCGGTAAAGAACACGTACTAACTGAATATATATACACATTAAAAACAATGATACAAATGAAAAATGTGTATCCATGTGAAAATGATAGATTATCCCATGTGAAAATAATGGGCAGATTATGTCTGAAAAAAATCAGAGGCAAGTTGGAACCCAATCCTATCCTATCTATTTATATGCCCATTATCTCCTCGTCGAGTTGCAAGACAAGCTTTGTGAGTCTCCTGCTTCTTCTCAGTCCTTCGTGTTCACTAGTGGTATGTCACGTCATTATTTAATTATTGATTTCAATATCATCTTTATAAGAAGGTTTAATTTAGAAATGTTTGGTTGGGTGTATAACATATAAGCATAAATGAGAATTTCAACCATTAATTTAACTTTTTAGGTGTGACAAATACATCATTCAATTTGCTTGATAAAAGATTTATATTATCCTCCATTCTTACATAATGGAAAGTTTCAACTTTTCTCATGTTATTTTTGTGGAGTATTTTTTGTACTTTTAATCTAACCACAATCATGTCTCTATTGATAATTTTAATTATTGTCTTCTAAGATCTCTTGTGACAAAAATGTGAGGTGCCCCCACAGTTTGTGGAAGGGTTAATTACGGTGACTCAACTGACCAACATAGACTAACGATAATTATGTCTCTATCTAATATTTCAATTATTGTCTTCTAAGATTTCTTGTGACAAAAATGTGAGGCGCCCCCACAATTTGTGGATGGGTTATGTCTCTATATGATATTTCAATTATTGTCTTCTAAGATCTCTTGTGACAAAAAGGTGAGGAGCCCCCACACTTTGTGGATGGGTTAATCATGGTGACTCAACTGATCAATATAGGCTATACTTTTACTCACTGCGCATAATGAGCTCCTCATTTTGAGAGGTTGCTGTTCCCACACTGTTGCTAGTGAAACTCAATATTTAATCTCTTATGATAAATTTTACCTTTGCAACTAGTTGAACTGCATGCCCATGCGGGCTTCTTCTAAGATCTCTACTTTAACATATTGTTGGCAATTTTTTTCAATCTTTTTGACTAACATTTCAATAACAAATAACTCAATTCAAAACATTTGACTATTCTTTAGGATATAAACTCTTATCCTAGTGTAATAAACAAAGTCAAAAGGTTTTTACTACTTCATTCTTCCCTAACTTCACTCCTATGACCAACTAAGCTGTCATGCGGGCGGTTTTTACTACTTCATTTTTGACCATTTGGAGGCTCAAATTGGAGTGATAACTTTGTCCTTAAAGAACATGTAAACTAATTGACTTCGTTATCTTGTTAATTGCTAGAATATTAGTTAGAAAATCAAAAGCAAAAAAAAAAAAAAATGTGAAATTGTTCTTGTGTGATGTAAATATATTATAAAAAAATCTATGATACTTGACACATTTTCACTTGATACAATCCAAAATACTTGCCTATCTAGTTGTATCAAGTGTAAATCAACGCTTTAAAATTTTTTGTAAGTCATGTGTAATATGATTTAAATTTTATACTTTCAAACCGACTTTGTTTTTGGGTGATTGTTGTTTCACTTTCATAATTATATTATATCTAAAGGTATTGGCTTTGTTGTAGGATTTGCAAACATGAATAATGTCAGAAGAATGGGTATGCATTATTTGCACAAATTGAATTGTGAAAATATACCCAAAGACGTAAGAGACAAGGCGCAAAAACGTATTATCGACGCATCTCTTTCACTTATTCGGGAGAGAGCTAAGCTAAAGGCATGTGTTATATACATCTACTCTTGATTTGCTAACCTTGAAGCTAGCTTGAGTTTTGCCTCTTAATCCTGATTATTTTGATTGTTTAATTTGAAACATAATCCATATTATTAGCAATTATTAACATGGAAAACCAATTCTTGGCATTATTGTTTCTTCCATGTGGTCCATGCATGAATTGAAATTCAGTGACCACCACAAGACACTGTTCTATAAGATAAGATAAACGTGCACATATTAACAAAAATATGGGTATATTTGTAGATATTTTTTAAAAATACAGAAAACATTAATTTGTTATAAATTAATTAAAAATTAAAAGTAATACTTAAATAAATACTAAAAATTCATTTAAAATACACACATGAGAAGTGAGAACATGTGTACCATTGTGTTGATCTTGTGAAAATATACATTACTGCACCAAATCACATCACTGCACTGATGTACAACTGCATCAGATGCACCACTCCTCAGATCTTGACCGTTCAGTCTCACATCTCAACCATACATAAAAGTTCATAGGTTCACGCTCAAGTAGTGATTTTCACCCAAACCAAACTATATATATTATATATATACATATGATAATAAGAAGATAGTAAATAATGGGAGGTTTGGTTTTGTCTAAAATATTTTAGTTGGCATTTCAGGGAGAGCTTCTCCGTTCTCTAGGGGGTGTCGTGGCATCATCATGTCTTCTTGGAGTTCCTCTGGGGCATAACTCCTCATTTCTCCAGGGCCCAGCATTTGCCCCTCCTTACATTCGAGAGGCCATGTGGTGTGGCAGCACAAACTCTACAACTGAAGAAGGTAATATAATGCAATATAATTAGTTATTTATACATTTATTACCAATTGGGTTCTATTATATATCTCTAAAAAAAAAAAACATTAACTGCTTAGATTGTGTCACCATGCTACAATTAGTGTCAGAAATAGAAGACATGAAATTATATTAACATGGTGTCTAACATCGATTATAACTGATGCTAGATATTTAGACGACTTGTCTTATAGTGAATTGTTGGAACGGTGCAGGCAAAGACATAAAAGACCCACGCGTCTTGACTGATATTGGTGATATCCCAATACAAGATTTACGTGATTGTGGCGTAGATGATGATGGACTATTTAATATCATCGGCGAATCTGTGAAGACGGTGATGAACGAGGTGAGAATATTGTTAACAAAAGTACAAGAATAAGTGCATTACTCCAATTATTAGCTTAACTTTTTAGTTGAGACAGAACACATCCTTCAATTTGATATAAGATCTGATTGTGTTAATGCAGGGTGTAATGCGGCCCTTGGTGTTGGGGGGTGATCACTCCATATCATATCCTGTGGTGAAAGCTGTGTCGGAGAAGCTTGGAGGGCAAGTGGATATCCTTCACCTTGATGCTCACCCTGACCTCTACGATGAGTTTGAAGGAAACAAGTACTCACACGCATCTAGCTTTGCTCGAATCATGGAAGGTGGCTATGCCAGGCGACTCCTGCAAGTTGGAATTAGATCAATCAACATAGAAGGCCGCGAACAAGGGCAAAAGTTCGGTGTGGAGCAATTTGAAATGCGAACATTTTCCAAAGACCGCGAATTTCTAGAAAATCTGGTTTGTCTTTTCATTCCTATTAAGATTAAACGCTGACCACTAAGTAGCTGTTAGCTGATTGTTATTAGCTGATAGCTGTTATGTTTTCTGATGTGACCAGAAACTCGGGGAGGGGGTGAAGGGAGTGTACATTTCAGTGGATGTGGACGTTCTGGATCCTGCATTTGCTAGCGGGGTGTCACACTTAGAGCCGGGAGGTCTGTCTTTCCGGGACGTCCTCAACATAATCCACAACCTTAAAGGCAACCTCGTGGCAGCCGATGTGGTTGAGTACAACTCGCAGCGGGATACTGTTCATGGGATGACTGCAATGGTGGCTGCAAAACTGGCGAGAGAGCTGGCTGCTAAGATGTCCAAGTAACCCACTGAAAGGCGTTCACCAGCAAGTAGTAGTGAATAAGGATGGTCCTATGACTCTATGAGATTGGAATTATCTGATTCTGGTGAATAAGGGCTGTTGTATGCTGTGATGAATAAAGGTGCTTTGTTCTTTAATCCCACAAGGAATATCAAATTTCTTTTAAGTTAAAGAAACTATAGTAAGGCAGGCAAAGAAAATACTTGGCCCACTATTCTAACAAAACTTAGGATTACCTATATAATAGTTTGTTAATATTGTAGACTTTACGGAATGAATTAGTAAAGTTTCTAAAATCACTTTAAAAGATGAGAGTCAACAACTGTACCACAATCCCTTTTGCAAATATCAGTCTATGCGCTAGGTAAAGTTTCTAAAATTACTTTAAAAAGATGAGAGTCAACAACTGTAACACAATCCCTGTTGCAAAAATCAGCCTATGCGCTAAGTAAAGTTTCTAAAATTACTTTAAAAAGATGAGAGTCAACAACTGTAACACAATTCCTGTTGCAAAAATCAGCCTATGCGCTAGGTGTTCCTAGGCCAAGACGAGTTAGTCCCTAGGCGACCAGCCGCCTAGACACCCAACTCAGCTGACACGGTCGAGTTGGCAGCGACGACCGAGTTAACTCGACCCAGTCTACCTTGCTAATTTTTTATATATGACATATCACCCACATACGTGCACTATTTGTTTTTATATATAGTTAAGCTCTACTCTACCGCTTAACTAGCGCCTAATGCCTACTGCAACCATGAACACAATAGCTATGACAGTAAGTGCAGAGATTGGTAGCCCAGACCAGGATACAACAAACCTATAGATTATTAATGTCCCTGAAGACTAACTACATAATGGTTAATTGATTATACTAGATTACATTGCCAGGAAGGTATAAGAGAAAATGTAGGGCTAAATTTACCCACATAATGGAAGTTTGAATCCTCAACAAAGGGCATACACTTAGCTCGGCCACAGCAGCGACAAGGGTTTTCCGCCTTGCACTTTAATCATGCACTCCACCACAATTTCTCTCAGCTTTTTTTCAATGTCTTCCATAGGAAGGGTTGCATCTATTATCTAAATCACCAAAAGAGAAAAGGGATTCATCGTGGAAAAATTGTGTTCAAGTTTGGTTCTTTGCATTAGCCTATGATCTCGCTATTGAATATCAAAGCTCTAGAGTCTAGATGCATCAGAAGTATCTTTACTGCCCCGAAGACTGGGTGATACTTAAAAATAATGTCACTTACCTTCCATGATGAATCCTGAAGGGCCTGGTAAGAGAGGGCAACCTTTTTCTGAAACTCCAACTGCTCATACCTCTCACCACCGTAACCTCCTCTTTCAGCAGCTCTCTGGCATATTTCAAGAATGAATTCTCGATAAACCACAGGAAATATAAAAAGGCTACACCATTGCACCATCCATATCAGAAAGAAAACAAATCTGACAAATTAGCTTGAGTTCTCTCTAGAAATTAGAGAACCCGCAAAAGATTGACAAATAGTGAAGCCATCACATCCAGGTGGGCTGTTAACTGCCAATTTCTTGCCCCAAATACTTCCCAAAGGGACTAGATACTGCATAACAAATGCAAAACTATACTGAAAATATCATCACTCCCAAAATGACCAAGCATACTGTTGAAAAATAAAGAGTTAGATTTATCTATAGGGTTGTGTATGTTTATGAATAGGTGTCAGTTTAAGGATAGGTACTTACAATTATGTGTCTATGTACTATGTTTCTTTATTAGAAACAAAGAGATGATATAGAATCATACATTTTCTATATTCTGTGCAGTCTTATATACATTTTCCATTCCTTGATTCTTCATCTTTGCTTCCGCCTAACTGGCGGGTGGTTGTTATTCTCCACCCACCAGACCATTCCATCTTCCAAATTCAACACATACGCATAGATACGATTTAAATACAATAACTAAACCAAACAGGCAATAAAACCTTATATACTGGTGCACCGGTTCAAATTTGACACTACAATGATAATGTTTTACTATTCCTCCAATGTCACATGCGTTTAAACTGAAAAATTGATTACTCAGGTGAAATGTCAAGGTACAATACCAGATCTGGAGCAAGCAATCCTATATCATGGAGCCTGCATTAAAAGACTTTCATGACATCACAACCTAAGAAACCTTGAATTTCATATTATCGACACTGATAGAATGTATTTACCTTGCACCATTGAATATCAAGCCCCTCTGGCAGAGGAAAATGCTACCCCAGAATAAGAATAACGGTCTACTAATAATAGTGGTCCCACTCTTCAGAGTTTCTTCCATTAATGACCTGCAATTTATATTTCAGTCAATAGTGGAATCAACCATGCTGGGCAAATCCAAAATTTAGCATACTATATTAGTAAATATCAACTGTTCATTTAAGTGAAAATTTCAAATTTGTGTACGACCAAAAAGATATTCTATGACTAAACTCTAAACCTGGAAATCATTCATTGTAAGAGCAACCATTACTTGGCAAATAAAAGGCAATTACTTTTGTCACATGACGGAGAATACCTCTTTCCCAGCGGTTGGCACTGAAAAGGAGATGGATAGCATGATCATCCAAATGCGATTTGTTGGCAAGATAAGAAGATATCATTTGCCCAATTCCGTATTTCTATCAGGAAATCTCCATGATTGAATGGAGTGGCCAAGGTTATCCAAGTACTTAACTAATCTACTAGACTGTGATGTCTTCCCACAACGATCTAGCCCTTCAAAGACAATCAAAGCACCCCTTTGAAATTCTGCTGCTTCTACTACTTTCCATGTGAACTTGTCTGATTGAGTTCTTCACAGTAAACTTCAAATTCAAGCCAAAGTTTAAAAGCTGACGCACTCCTACTCTCTCAAATTCCCTGAAAATTAAACATTTAACTTCATCATCAACTGTGACTCTCAATGGCATTTTCTCATACATCATAAAAGCATTTACCATACTATAAAAAAATAATATTTTTTTTAAATGGTAATTTTTCATAAATAACAAAAAATTCGGAAAATATTACAGATGAAATCATAATCTCGAACAGAACAACACAAATTACAAAGTATGCAATTTACAATTTGCTAATTTCTCAAAGAAAGAGGTAAGAAAAGCTTACAAAGCCTTTGTAAGAGTAAAACTGCTAGCTTGGAGCATGGCCTCATAAAACACTGGAATCTAAA
Organism: Ipomoea purpurea; assembly: GCA_009835305.1. Classification (NCBI taxonomy): domain Eukaryota; kingdom Viridiplantae; phylum Streptophyta; class Magnoliopsida; order Solanales; family Convolvulaceae; genus Ipomoea; species Ipomoea purpurea. The sequence goes on along the minus strand of VALG01004640.1, from coordinate 9,120 downwards.
ATCACAAAAAAATCTTCATTTTTCACAGATCAGAAAAATTAGAACTAAACACTAAACCAAAGATGAAGGAAAAGGGTATAGATGAACCTGCTTAGAAATCCCTCCCAATTTTCCAGTTACCAAAAGGGAAAAGTGCGCTTTAATATGAAGATTAAGATCTCTGATCCAACTTTTATATTTCTTTAGGTCGTCATATCTTGGCTAGTGCTGCAAACAAGCCAAGCCGAGCTCGAGCTCGGGTTGTTCATTCTCATCTTATCATTCAGTTTCATATAAAAACTCAACCAAAGGAGATCATAGCAATAAACAACCCTTGTTATTGTCATTTATCTTGGACCTCTTGGTTCATGCCAGCACATCACATGCATTTTTTATTAACTGGATTATTGAATAAAGTCACAAACTTGGCTCTCTTGTTAGCAATTACGATGATCAAAGTAATGAAACTAGGCTAGCAATAATGATCTGGACTTGCAACATAATGCAATCACTTGAATTATTGATAGTTCTGGGATTAGAGATACCATTTTGCAGGAGCTGAAACCTTCAGAGCCATGGGCTGAGCACGGGAGCAAGGTCTATCAGTAGGAATCTTGTGAAGGCAATAAAGCTGCATTTTCAAATCATTACATTGATTGCATTAAAATCAAGAGGTAAAGTGATTACATTAAAATTTAAAATCCCTCACTGGGTTGTAAAATATGGAAATCACTGTAAAGAACTAAGGATTCAAGTCATAACATTTCAACTGTTATTATGATTCAACTATTCAAGTCAACAAATGCCTATAAATTAAAATTTAGACAGCATCCACTATGCAACTGAAATGAAAATTTGAAACTACCAACAAATGCCTATAAATTACCATTCAAACACTGAGAAGTGAGAACATCATCGTACAACAACAATTTAAACCTGGGGAAACAAGATTTGTGAAGATTACCTTTGAAATGTGGCTTTAGTGAACCAGGAGGCTGCAGAAGTGCAGAGCTATTGAATACCCAGAATCCAACTTCTAAGGTTACGTTACGAGTATGCTCGAATTCGAGTCAAGCGAGCGAATTTACTCATTTGCACGGTTGCACCCTTAATTTTTTGCGCAAGTTTTGAAATTTTTCGCACTGATGCGTGTGGCAACCTTCATTGTATTGTTAATGGGCTTCCCAAAACTGTGACCATTTTACCACAGAGCCCAGTTAAAACATTGGTTTGTTTTCTTGATCCATTTGGAATTGGGTTATGTTTTTTTATTTTTATAAGTTTGAACCCCAAATTATGTTGTGTAACCGTGTGCATCATGTATTGTACAAACGGTTGCAAAAACGATTTTCGTTTTGACTAAAAGCGTGCGTCCCACTTTAAAAAAAAATAGGTTTGATTCCGGCAATATCATTTTTTTGTGCATAATTTAAATTATATATCTACAAACTCATAACTATATATGCACAAATTCATAACTATATATCACAGTGAATGAATAACACAAATTTCAAAATGAATGAACTAAATATCCAAATGATGAACTAAATAGTAAATATTCATAATTCATAACTATATGTCTATATATCCACAATAATGCTGTTGAAGGGAATCAAAACTGAATTTCTTTTAAAAAGAAACGCACATTTTTTAGTCAAAACGATATCGTTTTGCAACCAACATAACTATTGAGTTTGAACAGTATATTTAAGGGTTCCCTACTATTTATGTTCCGTAGACTGATATATAAGATAAATTGCTTGATCTACCTTTAGTAACTTACAATTCTTTCAAATACTGGTACACTGGTGCGCATTATAAAGTCTGGATGAAATTATTTTATTTTTAAACATTTTTATAAGTCTTCTCCAAAGATTTATAAACAATTTTAAAAAGAAAATATTGATGATATGCATAGCATTCTGTAACCTTTAAGTATCACGTGGCCCTCGTGATTGCATGGCAATGCTGCAGTTGACTTCCAAGTTCCAATTACCAAGCAACCCAATATCATTAATGTTCATTTCTAAAATGTAAATTAAAATTATTCCGTATCTAAAAACATAATAAGTCTTATTCGATCTATATGAACAATTCAATTAATTACAGAAATAAAATTTCAGAATAATAACCCGATCGGGGGTTGAATCTCACTGGCTACAGTGTGGGATCAACCTCTCAAAATGAGGTGTGTCCAGTTGAGTTACTATAATTTACATCTTTCAGATGCTCATTTTATTTTAATTGTTGTACACTGCATTAGACAAAATTATCCCTACGAGTTTATTAATAAATGTTTGATTATTCCATATATTAAATTAAATTAAACAAATTCAAAACTTGATATTCACATATTTCCATATACTTGAACGTTACATATGTTTGTTAAGCATACATAACATAAAAAAAGCGAAATGAAATTGAACACAAGTAAATATATAATTGAAATCTAATCAATTAGGGTTTGTTCTTGGAGAAGGAGGCTCTTTGAGCAGCAGCGAAGTGGTTGAACATGGCGAGGGCGATACTGGTGGACTGAGCAACGTTAAGAACCTTCGCCTGAATAACCCTCCTAACCCTACCGCCCATTCTGTACCCTGAGATTCCATCCATACAAGCGAAGGCGTTGGTCTCCATTGTGCTCAGCCATGTCTGGACGTTGCTCTGATGCCAAACGAAAGCGTTTTCGCCGTCCAAGTTTAGCTGGTGGAGCTCCTTCGCGCCCTGGCGAGCTGCGACGCGCCGTCGTCGATTTGGTTGATGCAGTCGTGCACGGCCTGGTAGTCGGTGGACTTGAGACCTCTGCTGATTTTGGCCATGTACGCGCTCGCGTAGCGTGCCCTAACAGGCTCACCTTTAACGCCACCTGCGCTAGCTCCTGCGGCGATTGCGATGTGGGGTTCACGTGGCCGGAGAGGCATGAGACGCACAGTTTCGGGTACAGTGTGCGGCGGCACTGAGATTCGACGTATGTTCTGCCGCGAGAGTATTGCGATCTCTGAAGCGCCGTGCGCCGGCGACGGCGACGACGGAGAGGAGGAGGAGGATGAAGGAAGAGAAGCTAAGTTTTGCCATTGTATGGAGAGTGCGAAGTGTTTGCGATCGGATCGGAAGCCAAAACTATCTTTTTTGTTGAACGTTTGTTGATTGTGATGGGAAAATGTGAAAGGGGGGTAGAGTTTATATAGAAGGGTTGTCATGTGCATGAGATTTTGACTTCGTTCTATTTTATTTCTGAAGAATTCGATCTCATGAAAGAGACGTTATCATTTTTTTTAATATCATAAAATCAAAGTGATCAAGTAGTAATAAGAAATAATTTATTTATACAAATTGTGATTACAAATATATTCTCCCTTAGCTTCTTCGAAAGGGATTTGTTCCTGGTATGATATATCCCGACCGACCTAAGATGTTTTCCATGTCATTCAGTATAGCTCTGATCTTTTTCCACGAGCGCTATAGCGGGAGGACAGTCGGGTCCGATCGATTGATTCACCTCCGACCGGTGTTCCGTCGACCGCCGTACCTTTGCTCCACATAGAAAGTGGTATCGCTGGAGATGAGCATGTGGCAGCGCCAGGCATCGACAAAGGATGGCCACCAGGTTTTAGGCACGTGGATGCGCGTGGAGTACATGCCGATAAGCCGGACGATGGGCTATAAATATCCATGGTGGACAAAGTGAAAGGAACTTTTGGAACGATCAAGAGGCTACTTACAGAGCTGCCCAATTGCAGACCGCCGGCTTTCGGAGTAGTCATTTAGATTGTACTAGGTCACCCGTGTATTAACACTATTAGTTCCTAAAAGTTGAATCCCCAACCCCAAGGACCCACGTCTCGGCTCGACCGAGCATTAGAAGGATGACTAGATATTTTTTTTATATTGCGCACAAGGACACCCCTAGCATCACTTATTTGAGAGGTTGCTCTACACACTGCGATATTTAGCTCGATCTTGGGTCATTGTTTCTAAAATTCACTCATGTGACTAACTGAGCTGTCCATGTGAACTCTTCTTCGAAAGGGATGATGGAGTGAGTATGTGTATGTGATTCTCTTATCATAAGGTCACGAATTCAAATTTTTACTGGCATCATTCTCTGTCAAGCAACCTAGAGTGATTTATATATTTTGTACTGGCCTGGGCTGTTACATTCTTAGGCTATTACATAGTAATGGATTTATCTAATACGCCTCACATAATAATAAATTAAAATGTGGATTTCTTCAAAAAAAAATAAAAATAATGATAAATACACACCAAATGCCACACGTGCAGGTAGACTTCGAGGAAACCAGTTGTCACTAGTGAGGTTGGGATTCTGGCAAACAAGAACCTTAAATTATAGTTATATTAAATTGTAATAAGTTATCTTCATATATTCAAACTTGTTTTTAATACTAAAACTTCGATTTGGAGGTAAAGATGTAAAGCTCAACAAGTAATTGATTCAAACAAATTCACGCCTCCTTCCTTGACTTTTGAATTAATTTAATTTTTTTTCGGGTGTAACCACACATTGTGATCCGAGTCTTTCTCTGTCCGTTTAACGGTTCAGGTCTATCCGATTCACAGAAGTTTGGCCCAAAAGGAATCGCCACTTGTGGGAATCGAACCCTGTATTACTCCGTATTTAATTTCCATATTTACATAAATACAAAAAAATTAAAGTCTTAAAGTAGTGATTAAACACATGTCAATATGTCATTAAACAGTCATTTGTATGAATAACAATAACAATAATATAATGGATCGAATATATATATGGAGTTTAAACAAATTAAAGTAGTTAAGTAGTGATTAGGTTGTCTGATGAGTAATGCCAACGATATGATTTGACCAGCTGCTGCTTAGCAGGCACCTGCGACAACTTGTCTCTCCATCGGTCGAGGATCAAATCCAGATCGCTTACCTCAACATTCTCATCATGAAAAATAATAATTTAAATAAAAGTATTAAGATTTACCAAGTAATCTGTGGTTTGATAACATCACTATTATTATCTTTTCGTATTACAGTTACATTAAATTGTGACCACTAAAAAAAAGTATTAAGACATTAGTACACAATTACAAATTATAAAATTAGAGTCATAATTTTATATTTGCATTCACATTCCATAGCATTATTAATATATATAAATAGATCCAAACTTATCACATTGTATTTATAATCATTTTTTTTTTTGTATAACTCAAGTTTTCTGACATAGCCGAAACTATACATTAGACCGCTTCAAGTCTCATACTAAAGTATCAAAAGTGTATTATTCTATGCATGCACAATGACCCTAACCCCAAGCCTAGACTCCATTGGTGGAACTCATCTTCATACTTCACCCTACGACTGAAATAGTGTTTCAAATACAACTCAACCACTATATCACTATCTTGAGAGCAAATTTTTTTATATATATAGTGTCTGGTGTTTATGTTTACCAAAAATAAAATCATTACAAAAATTGCATCCCTTCAAAAAAAAAAATAAAAAATTAAACAGTGTAAATACGTTTATTATAAATTGAGTTCCAACTTTTAACTATCATAAATAAATAAATAAATAAATAAAATAATAAATTATATATATATATTATATATATATATATATATATATATATATATATATATAATATATAGTGTCTCATGTTTATGTCATTAAATTATAAAATTATTGACAAATATTACATATTTGGGATGTGATATAATCTATATCTATATATATATAAAACTAAAATCCTCCTATCTCATTTTCCCCCAAAACTAAGGGCATTTTTGTAAAATCAAATTCATAATTATTTTAGTAAGAATTATTGATTTGTTAACTAACCATATATATTTTAATTAGCAATCAATTTATTATTATTTTTTGGTAAATAGAATCAATTATTATTACATATTATTCTTTCCAAAAGGTTGATATTAAGCAAAGAGGTTGCATCTTCACCTATTTAAAGAGAGCATCTGGTCTACGCATCATTATTTGATCATCTACAGTGCCTAATGCGTTCAATATAATTACTCATCAATTCTTTAGGTTTTCTACAGAGATTATTTAGTGGTGATCGTCTTCTCTATACACCTATGGTTCGCTAAAGTTTGGCATTCACGTCTCAATCAGAATAGATGATATAGGAAGAGTTTGTGTAGTTGATGTATAATGTTGAGTGTATTGTATATTTGTATTCCCCTTTGTAATCTTTGCTGCTGGTTTTGGTTTTGTGTATATATTATTAGAATTCTTGCTCGCTGACTCTACTAAATTTCTTGGAGAAAACGGCCACCATCTATGGCGACTGTATTTCCGATCATATCCTTCATCTACAATGGCACGACTTATACATGGTTTGAGACCCACCAGCGTTGCCTCCGCCTGGCGTTGTCGATCGTATCCCTTGGGGTTGAGAGAGGGCAGGATGAACTTCTTCGATTATTGCTTCGCCAGTATGAGTCGAAGCCGATCTTCGTTGACTGTTTGTCGAAGGATTGCGCTGGCTTTGTCATATAATGTTTCAGCGGAATCGCTGCATTCGGCATTGGTTAATCAGTTTATGTATTTTTTTTTTTTCATCTGTTCATATATTTTCCAATATATGTGATCTTTACCAATATTCTTAAATGTTGGTTTTTCTACCATTATTTTAAATTTATATCATCTGCCATTTATTTTGGATTTTTCTGAATAATATTGTGGCTTCAGCATTCAACCTTGCTGTATTTCTTAACAGAGTGATTAGTGTGATATGTGTTGTTTTAGGTATGCTATTCATTATGTTAATTTTGTCCTGTTTGGTAGAAATGCAATTACAACACAATTTTTTAGTTTTAAAATATTTTTATTTCAAAATTACACTATTTGTTCGGGGTTTTTTTCTGATTAGGGAGGATGAATTTCTTAAACAAGAGTGATTAGTGTGAATATGTGGTGTTTGTTTTTACGTATGAGGTATGATCATGAAGGGTGATATGTGGTTCAATTGGAAGGAAGTTGTTCATAGTCCCGGGGAGCGTTCTTTTGACTTTTAGATTCGTTTTTAGCTAATAAATTTTCTAATATAATTTCATATTATATTTTAATTAATACATACTTTTCGGAATATATCTTACGTTTAGCCCCCTTTTTAATAATATTGATCCATAAATATGTTATATAATTCATTTATTAGGGTAATTTATATATAGGTAGTTACCATATATTATTTACCATCTAAAAAGTAAATAACACATGGTCATTACCAACTGTATTTATCATCCAAATTTATTTGGTAATAAACATAGAGAATTTCTTCTTACAATGATTTTATATGTTCTTTTTTACTTCAAATAATATCAATTACTGTTGCACTCTCTTTGATTACTTTTGAATAAAATCTTAAATGATAATTATCTTTATAATCAAAAAAAATATTTTTTTAGTTAATGAATATAACGCAAATCTTTCAAAATATTAATATTTGCAATAAAAAATATTTCAAAATAATCATTATATTGATAATTTTTTTGGTACATATTATAATGATAATGATATATATATATATATATATTATATATATATATATATATATTATATATATATATATATATATAATATATATATATATATATATTATATACATAGGAAGACACATTAATTATTTCCTAATTCAAAAAATGTATGAATTAATAATATTTTCAAAATTTATTCAAAAATTGACTCATTTAGTTATTTAGGGGTTGTCAGTAATCTGCTCTTAAAACTATAGTTGCACCTAAGAAATCAGTTTGACAAATCTAAAATCTTGTGTGTTATGTAGAAGGATTTTATTTTTTATTAATAGCATAATTATGATATGATTAATATTATTAAAATAAGAAATTTATATATGATAGATTACTAAAATATAAATATGGTAACATTTATTTAAAATTTAATGAAATTAAAATATAATCCTCATATGTAGTTTCCCGCCCAAACTTTTGTTAATATAAAGTTATTATAATTAACTAATTAATATGCATTAAAAAGAAATAATTGATTGAGAATAAAAATGGCACAAAAATTTAGCCAATTGGAAAAAGAAACTAATATTAATAGTTGATTACAAATTAAAAATATCCTAAATTGACTCCCATGAAAAAAGAAATGCCCAGAGTCTCAGACCACCCAAACAATAGTATTGATAAATTGGAAAGAACACTGTTATTAATAATTGATGACCGAAAATATTTTTAAAAAAATATGTTATAATAATTAACTAATTAATATGTAGTAACAAAAAAATAATTGATTGAGATCAACATTTGATACGAAAATTAAGCCAATTAAAAAGGAAATAAATATAATTTTTTTGAAAGGGGAAATAAATAATAATTAATAATAAAATAATAGATTAAAAATTAAAAATGATCACCGATTATATTTTGAATAGGAAACCAATTAACTATAGTATAGGTATTATATGGGAAACATATGGATCCGAGCTCATTGATTTATAAAGAGAAATATAGTCATGCAATGAGCAAACTATTTTGAGAAAACTTTACACATAGAATATTGTTACTACATTATTAAATACTATGTTAATTATATGTCAATTAAAAATGTAATGAATATTAATAAATGACCGAAAATTAAAAAAGATCCCTTAACTATTTCAAAAAGCAAAACGGATTAACTATAGTACAGGTATATTGGAAAAGGATTTTATTATTGACTAGAATATTTTAAAAAAAAAATTTAAAATTTTAAAAGGGGGGGGGGGGGGGGTGATTTCTGCCATCGGTTGTCCTTGCCGGACAGCGGGTGGCTAAAACTCCCCCCCCCCCCCCTTTCTTTTTAAAATTTGTTTAATTTTTTTTTTTTAACAATTCAAATGGTAACCTGTTAGCAACCTGCAAAAAAAGTCAATTGAACAAATTTAGCATGTAAGTGTGGTTAATTAGACTTTAATTTAGTTCGTGGTGGGAATTGAACACTTGGCAATAGTAGATGGGTCTATTTGACACTTTTTTCTTAAAAAAATAATTGACTGAGATTAAAAATTACTAGAAAATTAGGCCAATTGAAAAAAGAATGAATATTACTTTTTGACTCAAAATTCCAAATGTTTCCCGATTAACTATTTCGAAAAGAAAATATAGTAACTATATATAGTATTAT
>VALG01004634.1:11611-23239 GCA_009835305.1 Ipomoea purpurea | reverse complement strand
CCTTTTATATATATATATATATAGTATATATTATAATATATATATATGATATGTACTATATATATAGGAGTCCTAAACTAAATTGTCTAATAGGGGTGTAAATAGCGAGCAGTCTCGCAGCGCTTGCCGAACGGATCGTCAACGACTCGCTTGAGCTCGTAAAATCGAGCTCGAGCCGAACTCGACTGGCTCGTTTAGTAACGATGCTCGAGCTGAGCCTAGAAATGGCTCGTCGACCCTCCGCGAGCCCATATAAATATAATATATAATACATAATATCTATATAATATAATAATAATAATAAATATATAAAAATAAAATTAGATAATTTAAAATTTTAAACTCAAAATCCCTAAAAGATCTATTATTTATGTATGTGAAATTCAGTAGTTTAATTTTTATCAAAATTTTAAAATATGTCAAATGCAATGTCAAAATCGAGCTCGAACTCGAAGCTCAAGACGAACTCGATTCGAACTTCGAACTATAGAGCTGCTCGAGCCGAGCTCGAGCAGCCCGAAAATTACCGAGCTCGAGCTCGAGTATCAATTCTTGAGCTCGATCGAGCTCGAACTCGAGCCGAGCCTTCATTAACGAGCTCGAGCTCGAGCCTACCCAGGCTCGGGCTCGACTGGGCTCGTTTACACCCTAGTCTGAATAGTAAGGTTTTACTTATTCTATTCCTTATAGGACTAAGGGTTTGGTTTTAGGATAAGGGTCCATGATCCAGGGTGGCCACCTTAATTAATTAAGGGAATCTTAATCTAATTAATCTCTTCTAATAGTAAATAATTAAATAATTAGTCCGGGTTAGATGTCGTAACACGAGGTGTTACACCAGCTCCCACACATCTTCTGGCTTTGACATTGAATTGGATGTCAATAGTGTAACAAACAATTTCCTTAACAAATGTCTAAAGACCAAACTGCTGCGTCATTGATTGCATCGATATACTCTTTATCATCTTCAATTAAGTCACGTGCATAGCATGCATCTCTAAATGAATTATATTGTACGCCATCCACTTTTTTAATATCATCAAATGAAGTTGGTCCCCGAACAATGTTAAGTAATTTTTGTAGAATTCAATACCATCTTCTAAGTTTTTAAACAATTGCCCCTGGGCCGGCTTTATGGTTGGGTCGCATTCTGTTAACCACGTCTTAGTACCGCCCGGTGATACATTCAAAACACAATTTTGACCTCAACATCATCTTCCATGAGTAGTGCACCTGCCAAACAACAATAATTTCTTAACATTTTATGTTCACAGAATTCTGTTTGCCCCACTATGCACCTTCTACTGTTGGTCAACGCACACCTATTACTAATCTAACATCATGTCGTTCCACACCTTTGGAAACACACTTACACACACACACGTCCCTCTACGTGTTAGCCACTCTTACAAATCAGAGATACAGTTTTAATATGATAGACAGTGGCCTAACAAAAAAAGCTAACATTAGTCACAGACTACGCATACGCACATGCCAATTTCATGCCATTTTAGTATATTCGATGCATAGACTACGCACAAGCACATTTTTCCCACATATATGCATAGACTGTACTACCTACCCGCACACACCCGCAGCAACTTCCTAAGACCCTAACCGGTTAAATGAACTCTCGGCTTTGCACAAGTTCTTAATCAACCTCGGGCAGTCATATACTGTGTTAAACTACGCACACAAACACCCCCACCTTATACTTCGTCCATACCAACAACAATTATCTAAAAACCAAAAACACCGTCCATATATGCACATACAAAAACATGTTTTCGCACATACCTTTGCTGCATGAAGTGATTACTACAGTTTGCCCTTCGGCTGACACTCCTCCGCCCGTTACTTTGCTCCCACACTCTTCTTCACACGTTTTCTTTCTTACACGGCGTATGCACAATCAATTTACCTTTAATAATATCACCGATATAATGCTTAAGATTCTATTTCTATCATATCCATAATTAAACAAATAAATACAATTACATTTTAATCCTTTTAATTTCTAAATATCCTTAATTACTTTCAAAATCTCATCTAATCTTAACCATTCATGGAAATGGAATTAATGGATATCAAGAGATCTCATGTGCTCATGTGTCATAGGGTGTGCACGGATTCGAAGCATATATATAATAAATAAATATATAATATATATATATATATAATATTTATATATATAATATATAATATAGTATATATATATATATATAATATATATATATATATATCAAATCTTTTTTGTTTTTCCATATTTTGATTTTCTTTTCTTTTTTTCTTTTTTCCCTTCCATCTCATCCTCTTTCTTAGTCGCACCTGTCAAAATTCCTCAAGAACTACAACAAATGGTGATGCTCTTAGATGTTTAATCTCCTGGTCGTGATAGAACCCGATCGCTAGACCGCTTTAAAAGCTCAATCTCCCGATTGGTGCGAGTTGACCCCTAGATCGACACAGTTTGACTTCCTTGCCCGCGCAAGAGTCCCGTAATTGGTAAAGTTGATCTCCAGATCGCAACCAAATCGACTTCTCGGTCATGTTCAGCAGTCCAGTCATTAAATCGGCAAAGTGTGATCCCGCAAATCACGTTGCAAGTCGGCGCTCCCTTTTGGTCCACCAGACTGCGCTTAAAGCTGCTCTTTTTTTCCTAGGCTAAATTTTTTCCGGCTGAGTTTTTTTTATCAGCTTAAGGTTTTAACGAGACAATCGGTGCATGTCACGTACCGCGTAACTAGTTTTTTCAATCTGAACCCTTCCTCGTTAACTCGTCGTCAGGGCACGGACTGAGGGGGACTTCTTGATAGGATATATACCCCGAATCCGTATTCCCACTTATAGTTGGGTCGGGGTCAAGCAGTTCGGTCCCGGTCGTCGGGTCGAGGTCAAAAGTGACGGGTCAAACCCGCCACCTCCTGCGCCTATAAAAGGGCTCTTAGCCCTCATTATTGAGGGGCTTTTCACTCTCGGCACTCTCTCTTTACATACATTTTCTCCTCTTTCCCTCTACAAAAAAATCTGAAGAACAATTATTAATAAACTAGTTTTTTACGCGCATTGCGCGATTGAGATAATGCCCAATATTTTTTTTAAATAAGTGTTTTTAAAGTATATCAATGCAAGATTGTATTGGAATTGTTCATGCATAGATAATTGAATTTAAATTTATGTATTTAAATAGGCAATTCTAAGTTTATAAATGCAAGATAATATAGTCAAGATTGATTATAGTTGTCAATAAAATAATTGTATAGGTATGTTGAAATCAAATACAGGACATAAGGGAGAGAAAATAAAAATTAGGACCCCTTTACTCTATATTTGTTGCTTCTTGGTTCATTCCTTGTTCATACACCTACATACATACAATACATATATTCTACGAGTACAACTGGGAATTAGTACTATCAATATAATATATGCAATATTTTATAAATTAATGATATAGATATGTTATGTTGACTAGCTAATTTAATAATTATGTTGATGTTGATTTATTTGTAATTAAAATTACATTAATTTATATTTATAAATTAATGTGAATACAATAAATACTTTTCACACTTTGAAGGAAAAATTTCCTAATCATTTTGCTTTAATATATATATATATATATATATATATATATATATTATATATATATATATATATAAGAGAGAGAGAGAGAGAGAGAGATAGAGATGATAATAATATTTTGTAGACATTATATATTGAATTTTTTTTTGAGAAGATATATTGAATTATTATAATAAATAAATTTGATTTTATATAGATTTTAATTAGTAGAGATTTGTTAATTATTTTAAAATATATAAATATTGAGTATATGTTTTTACACATCGCACATAGAAAAGACTAGTAATAAAAATAAACTTTAATGATGTACGTTAGTGGAGTTAAAAAGTAAATATATAATTATTTGAATACAGAACAATTAAAATATAATGTTCAGTGTTTATGGCAGATTACAAGATAATACATCTGTGTCCTTTCTTATTTTAAATTTTTGTATAATATAATATTCTTATTTGGTAAATTGTTAAAGATGTACTATACTATAAGTACTTTCAAATTCTACTCTATTACTTGTGCTCCATGATGTAACTAAAAATATATGTTTATTTTTATCACGGGAGTCCCAGAAAAATTATCAACAAAAGGACGGCAATTTATATCCTACACCACAGCGCGCGTTGCACTGTGCGCCCAAATGCAAAAACGACGTCGTTTTAATTTTAATTTAAATTTTTTGAAATTTCCAGCCCACTGAATGGCAGTTATTTTTTATTTTAAAAAAATCATGTTCAAAAATGTACATAATGTTATACTAGAATACACAATTGTATACATGAATGTACATAATTATATAACAAAATATACATACTCTTTTTAAAAGATAATACACATAATCTAACATAATACATAATAAACATAAACTTTTAATATAATACACATCAACTCTTAACATAATACACACAAATTTTCTGATTCAGATGTACATAATTGTATAAAAAGAATGTACATATTGTATAAAAATATACATAACTGTATGAACAAATATACATAATTGTATGAACAAATATACATAATTGTGTGAACAAATATACATAATCACAGCAACTTTCTATCGCGTCTCCCAAAACGAAGTCGTTTTGGGAGGCGCGGCGCACAGTGCTACGCGCGCCGTGGTGTAGAGTATACGATTGCAAAAGGACTTGTGATAGAGAGTTAAAAAATGGAAGCATACCAAGTATTTTTGTTTTCAAATATGACATTAAACAATCATTTCATATGTCGTTGTATATCCAATCTATACAAAATTTAGACTATCCCCAATAGTAGTTTTCAATGAGTTTTGCAGGTATGGGTACCCATATAGAGGAAAGAGAGTGACAAGAGAAAAGACATGAGGTTCTCCTGTAAATATCGGATTTTTAACATTGAAGTGGCCCACTGTGAGAAGAAGGTATGGGCCTTACAATATATATGAGTTTTTTGTACTTTGGTCTCACGACTACTAGCAGAATTGATCCACGACTTTTGAACCTTGCAATTTTAGTCCACGACTATTAATTTTTTTTGCAAAAATGGTTCTTCCGCCACTTTTCCGTCAAAATTCCACCGGAATTATTTTATCCATTTTTAACAGGGCTAAAATTGACATTTTACTTATCCAAAATATAAAGGAAATACATAAACAGAAAGGTAAAAGCGATTGCATTTGAGAATCTCCGCCACTTCTCTCGAAAATCTATACAATGAAGCTTTTCCGAATGTCTTCGAATGATCCCGCAGGTGGCTGGCTCCGCCTCCAATGCTGCTGCCGGATAACCCAACTAGCCCGGGAATGCCACGGCCGCTCCGCCTTACTGACAGCCCTACCTGCTCCAGAACTCGCCCGCCTGGGCAGTAGTATGAAGCCCAGTAATATTGTATGTAGGTCAAATGTCAATTTTTTTTTCTTTTATTTTTTTAGATAAGTAAAATGTTAATTTAGCCCTGTTAAAAATGGATAAAAAAATTTCCGGTGAAATTTTGACGGAAAAGTGGCCGGAAGACCATTTTGGCAAAAAAAATCAATAGTCGTGGACTAAAATTGCAAAGTTCAAAAGTCTGGCTCATTCTGCTAGTGCCACTATAGTCGTGGGACTAAAAAGTGCAAACTATAATATACTATATATTATATATATATAATATATATATACTATATATATAGTATATAGGATCACTCAAGTGCGATAAGTGCCCAGGAAGGAATATGCGAACAATCAACGCCCGACACGTGTCCAGATCTAATAGCTTAAAAAAAACGCGGTGACACCGGTGGCTTGTGGTCCACTGGTATCGGATTGCTCCCCTATGTGGGAGGCCTAGGTTTTTGAGCCTCCAGTGTAGGCATAGGTTGTATGGGTATCCCTTCCTCTGTAAAAAAAAAAAAAAAAAAAAAAAAAAAAAAAAAAAAAAAAAAAAAACGCGTGACATTTTAGTAATATTGAACATTGAAGTGCAAGTAAAATCACTTACATGTGCACCCACTTTCACCTATAAGTGCATATAATTTTGTCTTGTTAGCATTCACTTCCCGCGAAACATTCATGCACCTGGGTTTGCTTATAACTATAGGTGCAACTATTTATAACTATAGGTGCAACTACTTATAACTATAGGTGCACCTACTTTCACCTATAAGTGCATGTAATTTTGCTTTGTTAACATTCATTGATCTGAGTTCAGCGGATAGTAATACCACTGAAAATCACCCGCAAACATTTATGCACATAGGTGCAACTACTTATAACTATGTGTGCAACTACTTAAAACTATAGGTGCAACTACTTATAACTATAGGTGCACTTTGTATCGATGCTCAGTGTAAATTTTTACTTGCACCTATAATACATTTTACTTGCACTTCGATGTTCAATTATTTACGAAAATGACACACCTTTTTAAAAAAATCAGTGTTTCTCATTCATTAGATGTGGACACGTGGACAGACAGAATCCATTTCTATTTCGCTCCTGGGCGAAGCATTCACACCTGAGTGCGATTATATATATAGTATATATATATATATATATAATATATATATATATATAATATATATATATATGTTTTTCCATATTTGATTTTTTTCTTTCTTTTTATCCTTCCCTAGTACCTCTCATCTTCTCTTTCTTAGTATAACAAATGGTGATGCTCTTAGATGTTAGCAAAAAAAAAAAAAAGTAGTGTTATTTATTTATTATGTTGTTTGATATTTGTAGAGCAAAAGTATGAATGTTTGATGCTGCTAATGCATAAGAACACCCCCTTCCTTGTTACTATCACTTTCATCATCATCATCCCAAATCTTACCATCATCAGAAGATCCAAAAGCCCAGCTACAAAGGAGAAAGTAGAAGAAATTCCCAATTGACAAGAAGCAAAGAACCCAATAGTAGTAATCATAGTGGCCCGTATTCAAGTTATCATCCACCCAGCTAATCTTCCCTCCATGTTTAGAGCAATGATCCACAGCCACCACAATAAGACTGGCCACCAGGTTCCCAAAACCCATCCCCAGTGAGAAAAGTGACACCCCAAATGCTAGTCATGTTCTTTGGGAACTGAGTAGTAGAATTCTATCTGCCCTATTGCATTGAAAGCCTCCCCTAGCCCAGTCAGGCAGTGCTGGGTATAAGCCACATTGCGGACATGTCCACTAGCGCCAGGGGGTTGTTTTCGAGCCCCTGGCGAATGGCCCTGGCACGGCGCCCCGCTCCACCAGAGCCGAGGCCGCCATGGCTAGACAGGACAAGATCAGGCCAATCCCCATTCGTTGTCTGAGGCCGAGGCCTCTGGGGTTTTTGGTGTATTTGGCAATCCAGGGGACGGAGGCGGTCGTAGATGGCTACCCAGATTGTGAGGGTGAGGATGCCAAAGACCATGAATGAGGCTGGAGGGATTTGAAGGTGCCTATGAAGTGCCTGTCTAGTGTTCTGGCTTGTAGCACTGGGAATGAGTGCTGGCTTATGGTTACTGATATCATTATGCCTGCGGACCATAATGGCAGGACTTTGAACACTGATTCAGCCCTTCCACTTGCTTCACTGTGCATAGTCTCCTTGGATCTGAAGCTGACCCATCAGGGTTCAGGCCAGTGTCTGGATTTGCAACCAGACAGGCCTTGTTTAAGAACCTGAAAATTAATCCAAAACATTGCATGTTTAAGTGTGTTCGAAACGGGCTTAACTCATTTGACATAGTTCGGTAGACAGTATTTAGAAAAAGATCATAAGTGGATCACAATGCACATTTATCAATCCCTACCATAGTTTAAAAAATTGCTAGTGTATTTTTATTTATTTTTTATTTTTAAAATTTTGTTAATTTTTTTTTAAAGAATTTGTAAGACATGATGATAATTATAAACTATTTAATACTTTAATTAGTTATAAATATTAAACTTAAAAATAGAGTTTGAACAATTTAGAGTTATTTCGCTCAAAATTATGTCGTGTTGAGTGAAATAACCCATTTTTAAAAAGAAAGAAACAATAGCTAATTAGCCGGCTAGACGACTAATCGGTGCCTAGGCGGCCTAGTCAGTGCTAGGAGGCCTACGAGGCCTACAGGCGCAAATTATGTTTTGGACTCGTGTCCACAATGCATTGTGGACACGAGTCCAAAACGACGTCGTTTTAAGGGAAAACGCGGCCTCTAGTTAAAAATAATAATTTTGATTTTGTCTCGCCGTTAACGGCATTATTCGTGTGTGACATTATGAATGTACAATTATGAAATTATGAATGTACAATTATGCAATTATGAATGCAGTTATGAATTATGAAGTAAGTTATGGGAATTTGAGCACAGAGCTTACATTTATGAACTTACAATTATGAACATATAGTGATAAATTATGAACACAAACTCTGACAGAACTTACATTATGAATCATTAGTGATAAAATATGAACATAGAGCTCTAAAATTGTGAACATAGAGTTTCAAAATTATGAATTTACAGTTATTAAATTATGAATGACAGTTACAGTAGAAGTTTATGAATGTACAATGTAACAAGTTAAATGCATAGCCTCTGACATTATGAACTTACAATTATGAATATATAGTGATAAAATTATGAACATAGTATCCTATAAAAAAAGTGGTCTGATAAAAATTAAAAAAAAAAAAAAAAAAAAAAAGTGGAAGAGAACCGGTCACTAACGCACCGTTACCGTGTCCAGCAGCATAACAATTGGCCTACAGGCGACCGAGCACTTAGGCAGCTTAGTCAGCCGTCTAGCCGGCCAACCAACCTAAATCACGGATTATGATGATATGCTAGGCAGCTAGTGAGTGTGTAGTGCCTATACAGAATTTTTGCAACACTATCCGCACTTTAAAAAAAAAAAAAAAAAAAAAACTCCACGACCAATAAACTTCTTTCTCTTTAATTTTTTGAATGGAGTGTAAAATAAACTCAACATACCTCACTCTCTCAGATGTGAAGTGAGTTTTGAGCCCTTATCGTCATAATAAAACAATCATCACAACCCTTTTCCGCAGGTCTAGGTGTCTGTTCTCCAGGCGGCCACCACCACCTGATAAAACCCGTCAGCAAGCTCTTTTTTGGCTTAACCCTAACAAACAACCTTGAAACCACCAGAAACATGACGGCTGCCATGAGCACCAACGCCGCCGCACTCCAAATCCCACCACCCACCCCTTCTCCGTCTGTATATACACGTGATAGTGACCGCAACAATGATGGATACCCGACAAGCATAGTACCAATTGAAGAAATCTGCAAGATTATCTTGTTGTTGGGTTGTCGGGTTGTCGAACTGGTCGGCTCCGAAAGCCAGAAGAACACGGCGGATGCCGCCGGCGCCACCGCCATGAGCGCCAACGACATGAAGAGAATGGCGAGGTGGCCGGAGTTTGGTTTCTCACAATTCTCTGATCCTGTGGTGCAGGGTGGCGGCCTAGCTGCCTTGACCAGGGCTGTTAACCACAGCAGAATTGTTCCCTACAACATTATTATTATTGTACACATAAAAATTATTGTTAATGTTTGATCAACTGTGGAAATTGTGAATTTTCATCCACCTTTTTTTTTTAACCACCCAAGGGAAATTTAGAGATTTTTTTAGAACTTTTCCAACCACCACCCTTCAACCTTTGATATTTTTAGAATCTTTAAAATAATCAAGGAATAAGGTCAAATAGGTCATTCAACTGCACACCAAAATACAATTAGTTCATCGAACTAAAAACAATACAATTATTGGGTCATTGAACAACACAAAATCTTGTAATTAGACCCAAAATGACTTGTTTTACTTGTTACTTGAAATATGCTGACGTGGCGGTTACCAATTTTAAAAATAATATTTTAAAATAATTAATTAAATTTTATTTAAAATAAAAAATTAAAACAAAAACCGGCCGGAGGCGAAAACATTCGTCTCCATGGTCAGGGAGACGAAGACCTTCATCTCCTGGCCATGGAGACGAAAGTCCCTTCGTCTCCTGCTATGGACATAGACCACCGGCCATGGAGGAGGTGAAGAGACCTTCGTCTCCATGGCAAGGGAAACGAAGGGACCCTCGTCTCCCGAATATGGAGACGAAGTCGGTTAATTGTCTCCGGCCAGTCTATTTTTATTTTTTTTAAGTTTTAATTAATTATTTTATTCAAAATTATTTTAAAATATTATTTTTAAAATTGGTAACCGCCACGTCAGTATTTTAGGTAAAAAGAGTTATTTTGGGTCAAATTACATAATTTTGTGTTGTTCAGGGACCCACTTTTAATATTCTTAAGTTCAATGGTCTAATTGTATTTTGGTGTGCAGTTGAGTGGCCTATTTGGCCCTTATAAGGTAGTATAGAAAAATCTTTTGAGCAACACAAAATTAGATTCTCATATTCTAACTTCGAACCTCTAAAGTGGTAAAAAAAGTACTCGATCATAAAATTCATTCCCTGTAACATCATACACATAAAAACTGTTAATGTTGGATCATCAATTGTGGAAAATCGCAAATTTTCCATCTATTTTTCCACCATGCATCCGAAAGGAAATTGATGAATTTTTTTTTATTTTTTTTTTTTTGTAACTATTGAAACCTTGAGACACTTTTCAACCTCTTAATTCTTAAAATGGTTATCATAGTATTAACAAAAAAAGGTCTTACCTATTAAAAAGATGAGGTGAAAATCTCATTTTCTTACTTTTGAATCTCTAAAGTGATCAAATAAGTAGGTACTTAATAAAAAAATCATTTCCTACCGGCCTACAAAAAACATTTGTTTCTGAGCACTTTACGAAGCTAAAAAATAAAAGTATTTCTAACCATGCAATGGACCGATATCTAATCTAATGTTGGCAAGCAAATTAAAAGAGAAGGATCGGAGAAATTACGTACAATTAGGGTGGTGAATGTTCCAAGGGAGATGACAAGATAGCGGCCCAAGTAAGAATCAGAAAGAAAAGCTCCAAAAATGGGTGTGAAATAGGTAATGGCAACCCACCAGGACACGATATTAGCCCCAATAACATTATCAAAATGATACTCATTCAACAGGTACAATATCATATTCGCCGCCAGCCCAACAGTTGCAACTCTCTCAAATGTCTCGTTCGCTGCAAAAACCCCATATATATTTTGTTTAACACAACATGCATGAAAACCCAAATAATAATCAAACTTCCAAAATCCTATCAGAATATCATCAGATCATCACCTATCACAAAAGGCATGGTTTTCATGCCACCTTTCTTGGTTCTGATGATGACCACCTTTCCAGATTCCTTTTCAAGATCCTCCATCTTTAATTTGATGAACCAGGAATTAGCTAGCTAGCTAGGAGAAATGGAGAATACTAAGAAATTTATATATAATAAAGTGGTTAAATAAGGTGGTTGTAGAGGGATTTTTCCATGCCCAGAAACTGGACTGTTCTATCTGTCAAAAGATTCAAAATCCGGCTTCAATCAAGTCTGCTGTATTGTTGTTACATGGCAACAACATAAATGCTTTGTAATCTCAGAAGAACTGATAATGGAGGCCGGTCTGCTTGTATTGTTGTCTTGTAGTGAGTTATATGACTGAGGGATTTCAGA
>VALG01004634.1:0-11531 GCA_009835305.1 Ipomoea purpurea | reverse complement strand
AATTATATATATTTTGTCTTCGCTAAACTATTGCTCTCCTATTTATGGGACCCCTTTATACTCCTTACTCAATAGCTCTATTTGTCTATATATTATTAGTTATATCTATGGATTAGCTATTAACCATACGATTAGCCTATTAGGAGTGTTAGATAGTGTATATTTTATTTTCATCATTTTATTCAAATAGTTGAACTTTTATATTTTATAATAAAGTACACTATAAGATTCCTCCTCACACCTTACATCATAAATCCTCTTTCACCCCAATAAGAATGTTTCCATAGGTGATCCCCTATGGAGTTAATCATACATATAAATCATTGATAATCATTATAAAAAAGATCCTTCATCTAGCAAGGAATATTTATATTATTGGTGTATTACGGTTAAAGTTCCCTATCTATGATGTCTAACATAAACTTAGGGTATCTTCTTGGTAGGATTGATAAAGGATACTCTATCCTATAAGGTTTTCACCTTGTTATATTGTAGTGGAGTCAAAAGAGAAGTCTGATATTCGGATAGATATTTTAGTGCAGTATTGACCAATAGGTTGTATTCTGAATGATGGCCTCTTTATTTTTGTCCTTACATATGATGATATGCGAAAGTTTGTATCGTTGATAATTATAGATTGTGTTCTTAGATGATATAAATGGAAGTCATATCTTCAATGATGATAATGTTATGCTTGCTTATTTGTTTTTTTGATATTTATCTCTCGTTTGCTTCGTTTTATCCCCTAATACGCTTTGGTAGCGAATATTTAGTGTTGTTCTTATCATCATTAATCTTGCAATATCAGATCAGCGAAGAGCGTGTTTTCTTTAGTATGATCAAACCTGTTAATAAGTGATTTAGGAACCCTAAGGAATGTTGATTTTGTACTTATGATTCTAGTTACTTCTTGGATTAATCGGGTGTGCTAGTGGATAAATCGCATGTCTTGGTGCATATATCCGGTAGTAGATAGAGAAAGGCATTTTCAATAGGAATAACGAGGTTGTGCTATTCGTGGTTAGCGTTCATGCTATCTATATGATCGTATAATCATAGAAGTACTATCGTGTGTTGATCAGATTAATGATATCTGTGTATTGTAATTTATCCAACAGAAAGAGTCTATATGTCCATTCGTATATATACAATCGGTTATCCCTAAGGAACAACTGGGGGGGCTTAAAAGTGACTGATAAGGAGTGTATTGGGGGGTGTAAGTGGGAAATAGGGACCCTACCTTCACCCGATGCCGGAACAATGATGTTCCTGCCACGGGCTCGGTATCCAGAGTCTGGCGGGCAGTTGCCCGCTCCGTACGCTGTCCACGAATATCAGGCAAGCGGACGGAGATACCCACCCTATCCACGACGGACGCAGCTAAGTAATCTTTCCTTCCCTACTTTCTCTCGGTCCAGGACCGCCTGCTTTTTTCTGAGAAACGGGTAATCCCGATTTTGAGTTGTATGCTCCACGAATTCCACCGGGTAGGCGTTTCCCTATTCACTGTGACACCTGTTGCATTAGGTCAGATGCGTATATTCTAAGTATTGAATTGTCAATTCGAGTACACGTCTCGTGAGACAAAAAATATTATTTATTGAGTCTAATTAATTTCATATTGCTGCTAGTTGACATAATTGGATACTGCCGAACTGTTTTCTCTCTTACGGTTATGTGAAGAAAAAGGAAAGATAGGTTTGAAAAATGGGCTCCTATTATGGTGCTATTCTATTAGCTGCTACAATACAATCCACGCATTTAGTGTTTTGTTTCGTTAATATTGAAAGCTGTAATTATTCACCCTCTTAAACAAAGACAACGAAAATCTCATATAATGATAGTAATTGTGAGGTTCTGCAAAGTTGCTCGATATAGGGTCATCTGTTTAATTATTAGTTTGGTAGTGTGCCCAATTCGGAAGGAATTTTGCGACATATGTGAGTTGGATTTCCTGAGTGCGGTTATAGATAGCGCGCTCACAGTCAAGTGCGGAAGATAAGTATATTGTCTTCCTGTGCTGATTATACTGTAACGTGCGACATTACCCATATGTCGGGCTGCGCCCATAAAATAGCTGGATATGGTGAGAGTGCGCATTTGGAGATTATATTCTGCTGCTAATCAGTTGTCTACTCTTTGTCGGCCGTACTGACGAGCATTCGAAAGGTGCCATGTCGTGTAAGTAGATGCGGAGTATCTTTGCTGAATACAGACAGATTACGACGCAACGTCTCTCAGTAAGGGCTGCGTGTCTCATGTTTGGTCATTTGCGAGTAAAACATTTAATTGCATCTAATCTGCGTTCATCGGTATCGTTGCGATCCGCGATTCACGCCTCAGTTGATATATCCCGCGTGTTTCGATAAGCGCAGATCATTAGGGTCTGAGGCCTAGTGTCATGAGCTATACGTTGTTCGCTGATCCTTCTATGTGGGTGGCCTATTGCGATTTGGTCGTGTCCCGCCGAACACATTAGTGCTGATTGTGTTTTAGTGATTATGGACTCAATAGTTTTGCTAGTTTAGAATTTCTTACATATTACTGGCCTATAAGTTGCGTAATGCGAGGGTTACTCTTTTCGAGTTGTGTGGACGAACTCGCTGGTAACATAATAGAATAGGAGGTCGTGGTTCGTTTTTACATAACCTACCGAATATTCAGGCATGCAATCTATCCTTTATTTTTGTTAGATATACTGCTATAATAGGCTCTGTTATCATATATACTGAATCGTTATTGCATCTTATGCTTTCATCTTCATACGTTTCATTTCCTCGTGTAACAGTTCTGTTTTTTAAGACATCTGTTATCGAGGTGGTGATTCTGTTACATGTTCACTATTATAGTGTTCTTTCATAATACTACTATATTAATGTTCTTCAGAGCTTATTTTGACATTAACTAATAAGATCTCTGGTTATAAATGGTATTTTTGGTAAAAGATAGTAACATTTTCACCCGTTGGAGGTTGAGTTTACCCGGTCATCTCTCACTTCATGATCAGAGATTAATAAATACCTTTGGCTTTAGTCGTGTCTGTAGATTAGTTCACTCTGGATCTCTAGCTTGCTTTGCAGAAAGCTTGGAAGTAGAAGTGTCTTATTGTTCCATACTTCGCCTGGGTGGCCCCCTTGTTTTCCAGATAATGGACCAAATTAGCTTTGACTTATATTAGTTATAATCTTGGTGGTAAATCTGTTATCTTTGGGTTTACCTCTATTTTCTATAGAGATAGGTTAAATAGCACATCCTATCTCCTATGACGCTTGTTATTTATAATTCCTTCGTCTTGCACATTTCTAAGATCCTGACCATTTATTAAAGTACTACAGTTTTATTTATAAAGTATTATGCGAGCTATTCTGCGGGTGTCAAACAAGGATGGCGACAGAAAACACTGGTCATTTGGTTTTGCATTCATTAATTAATATTTTTCACAGATAGCGGTTCATCGTGTCAGTTCCCTATTGCGATTCATCCCCGGTTCGTGTTTACGAATACCGGACACTCAGAATGGTTGTATAGTGGGCGTGTCGAGTACTATATACCTAACCTCATCTAAACAATGGCATCGAGCGATTGGTCCTTGTGGCCAAGACGAATATAGTGTTGCTTGTTGAGAGATATGGATGATTGTGGCTTTAGGGAGTACCCATAGGGATGACTGATTTTCGTTTGATGTTGTGGAAAGATCTGTAATGGCTGGTTCTACACATGCATATATTTACGTTTGCTTTCTAGCTCGTTATCTGCCTTGTCATATTTCATAGATATTGAATACCTATTGCTGTGATAATAAATATTGCCTGTAGCACTTATCTTTCGAGGATCTACATCTCGAGAAGCTTTTATCAGGTCTCGATATGCGCATTCATTAGATCCTTTCAGATTATACAATAGATGGTTTTCATAATATTCTTAGCTTGTGAGATTTTGATTTTCGTTGATTATGTTATTCCTATTAGGGATATGTACTCAACGCGTTGAAGTGGGTTTTACTAAGCATGTCTCTTCGCTGAACAGATATAGTTATTTGGTCAATTTTCAGTGCACTGGGACGAAGCAGATATGTGTATCACTGGAGCCCGGAAGGAAGCGCTAGAGGTTTGGGGCCTAATAGTAGTTCTTCCTTTCGGCCTGCGTGCCATGAATTGTATTGATACTGATTGAGATTGTTAGAATCTAGGCTGTGCACCTGAGTTCTCTAGCTCAGTGTGGCATACAACCCCGTGTCCTTATAAACGTATTTTGGATTATAATCATTTACCTTTATTATATTGTCTTTAAAAAGCTTTAAAAATCTCGGGGTGTTACACTTGGTATTAGAGCAGGTCTATTTAAAGACAAGGCCAAAAATCTCGTGGGTTACAGTTGGTATCCGAGTCATTCGACAACGGGATTAGGTAACCAACTTCGCTTCAAGAAGAAAAAAAGCATGCGGGCACATTCATCATTAAAAGTAACAGAAAAGGGGCCAACAAGCCGAACCTCGGGGAAGACATGAAGTCTTACTAAGAATTTATTCACTAAAGAGGAGATGAATCAATAAGAAGAGGAGTCAACCCAAAGTCTATCGACTCCAAGAGACTTTGGTAAGAATTTGGCAGGGCGCCCTAAGGGATTGACTTGGTTAACCAAACTTGGTTAACCAAACTTGGTCAAGACCACGGGAGATTCCCTCGAGATAGGGGAGAAGGACGAAACTTTAGCCAGGGAAGCAAGGTCTAACAAGTATCTTGAAGTTAAGCAAGTGCCAACACCAAGGAAGAAGGATCATCAGTTCGTCAAATACGCCGTGATCAAGGCATCAAACCAGAATAGTCACTGAAGACCGAGAACCCTTAACCCATCCTAGTCGATTTACTTTCCCTCCCTCGGAAAATCGACCCCTCCTTATTTCAAAACCCTTTCTACACTTCAAATCACATTCTTGATCCCCTATTTTAACGATTCCATACAAGATGGCGACCTCACACCCTAAGTTGCAACCTTGAAAACCTTGATCCTAATTCCTAAATTCACTTTGTCCTCAGGTTGAAACCCACCTCTTAGCCCTTTAAACCTAATCGTTCCCAAAAACCCAGCACACATAGACATACAATTGCACAGTTTTCCCCGTAGAAACTTTCTCTATAGGACCACCGTACTACTTTTGGACTAGTTACCCCCGCAATGATTTCTAAGCTTCGGGACGAAGCTTCTCGTAAAGGGGGGGAGTGTAACACCCCCGTGTTTACGGCCTTCAATCCCGGATTAATTATTTAATTAATCCGCTAATAATAATTAAATATGATTTAATTCGGTTAGGTTTCCCTTTCAGTTAATTAATGAGGTCCACCATGAACCATGGACCCTTGCCTTAAATACAGTCTTAAGCCTATTAGGAATAAAGAAAGTAAACCTTTTACTATTCGGATTCTAATTTAGGAATTCTAGACCTAGTTATCTATCAGAAATAAAGGAAGTAGGCCTTTACTATTCAGATTATGATTAGGATTCTCTTTAATTAATTATATTGGTCCACTATGGACCATGGACCATTATCCCTAAAACAAGTCCTTAAGTCTAATAAGGAATAGAATTAGTAAACCCATACCATTCAGGCCCTAATTTGGAGTCTTAAATATATAAATAGGGATATAGAAAGCACCTAGATCTTCCACCACACATAATCTCCCACCACCCAAAGAGTTCCAAGAATTCCCTTAGGAGAAAATCAAGAAAGAAGACAAGCTTAAAGAAAGACCATTCATAGCCAAGGGATTAATTAAGGCTAAGAGGTAACCCATGTCTCACAAAACCTATATTTTCATAGCTATGGAATTCCCCTTAGGATTCCACATATTATTTGTGTGTGGATTATTCGTTATATTGATAATTGGATGTTATGATTCCATTGATCTTCTTGATGATCCTTGATAGATAAAGGGGTTCTATTATTGAGGATTATATGGTGTCTTGATGTTCTTGATGTTATATGATGTTCTTGGTATTCGTTATGATGAATCTTGAGTTTATGTGATATTCCTACCGAATCTTGATACTTAAAAGATGAATTGTGTCTAGTGATTATAAAAAGTAATTAGAACCCTAGGTTGCATCGTGAAACTCGTGTGGTATTATTCTTGGTGTATTGGGTGGGAATTCACATGCTTGGGTTTAATTATGTTAGAAAAGCATGATAGGATATGTGCCACATGTTTCTTGATTGGTGATCCGTTAATTGGTTCTACGTATTGTTATCGATTGCGTTTTGAAAGCTGTCTAAGCATTGGTTTCGGTTCATAAAAGTTCCCGGGGTTTTTGGTGAGAAAGAGTCAGTGGGCGGGTAGCGTGGGGGTAGGGGACCCGCACCTACCCGCGGCCAACAGATTCGGGCGTTCCGGCAGCGGACAGCCGAGCGGGCGGCCAAGCTGCCTGCGTGCACCGGCTGCCCGAATCACACCACCGGCGGGTGAACCCTCACCCAACCGGCTACCGATGAAAATAACCCCCCTTTGGGATTTCGGCTTCCCCGTTTGATTGCTCCCCGACCCCGTGGTGTCGCCAACGGGACTCCGTCTATCTGCCTATGTCTAGATAGATGGTTTCGAGTGCCGTTTGTAGGATAAATAAGTCTTAAATATCGCATGCTAGTTGAACTGGTATCCCGTTGGCCTAGGTGAAGGAAGTATGAACCCCTTAGGATTATTCTTAGTATTATGGATGACCACGCATAGGTTTCATTACACGATTTCTCCCCCCTTCCCAATGTGCTAACGTGGGGCTGCATTGTACTTGCTATGTGTTATATGTGCATTTACCCCAATTTGGTTTGCGATCAAGTTGGTTATCGGCAGATTGATGGGCTTGAGAGGAACCATACTGAGACTTTTAACCAGCCGGTTGCGATCGTAAGGTATATAAAATATTATATAAGGCTGCGGATCCACCGTTGTGCGATCAAACGTTCTACATGAGCTGCGGTTCATATTCCTAGCTGCGATCAGATGACATACTCTTGGTGAGAAAAAAAAAAAATAAAAAAAAACAAAACAAAAAAAAAAAAAAAAAAAAAAAAAAAAAAAAAAAAAAAATGTATCATCTGATGCCTATACCCCAGAATCCCTTCTCATTACTACAACCACTCTATTATCTAGGCCTGATCGATAGTATCTTTTTATTGGTCTTTTTGCGGTCACTGTTTGGTTGCGATCAACATTATGATTGAGCTGCGGTTCATAGGTCGCTGCTGATCGATCCTCATGTTGCGATAGAGGCAGGTGTTGAGGGCCGTGGTTCAGGCTATATGGCAAGAACTCATGTTATGGCATGCGATTGTTGGCGCCAACAGGACCAATCGGCATTCCCATCGATTGAGGTCAGCGTTCATATAGCTCTGACACGGCCCCGCAGCACCCTGCCCCGTATCGCCACACGAGGGGGTCGATCGCAACCGACCAATGAACCGCAGCTCATAGAATGTGTAATCTGACTGTAGCCAGGAATTCCCATCTGACTACAGCCAGCTCCGAACCGCTGCTCGGGAAAATGTCATCTGATTGCAGCCAGGAATTCCCATCTGACTACAACCAGCTTCTGGCGCTGCCAGGATACGTCATCCGACTGCAGCCAGGAAATTCCCATCTGACTGTAGCCGGCTTCTGAACGCAGCTCAGGATAACCAATCCGATCGCAACCGAATTGGGCAACACACACACATAACACATAGCAAGCACATGCAACCCACATTACACGTTGGGAGGGGATAAACGTATAAATAAACCTATGCGTGATCCATCACCAACTAGAATAGCCCTACGGGGTTCATACTTCTTCCACCTAGGTCAACGGGATACCAATTCAACTAGCATGCAATATATTCGACTCATAAACCTACGAACGGTACCCGAAATATCAAACTAGACATAGGCACGACAAACGGGGTCCGTTGGGACACCACGGGGTCGGGGAAACATCAAACGGGGAAGCCGGGGTCCCGAGGGGGGAATTTCCAGCGGGTAGCCGGTGGGTGGGGGGTCACCCGCCGGCTGCCCGCCGGAAACACTGTTCCGGGCAGCGGGTTGCCGGTGGGCAGCTGCCCGCCCGCCGGCTGCCGCTGCCGGAACATATTGGCCGTGGTAGGTGGGGTCCCCTACCCCCACTGACTCTTTTCACAACTTTTTCGTCCGGGAACCGATGTGGAACCCGAAACCATGCTTAGACACTTTACAACGCAATTAACGGCAACACGTAGACAATTAACGGATCAAATACGAGAAACGACGACACTTATCCTATCATGCTTTTCTAAACACAATCAACACCCAAACATGCGATTTCCCACCCGATAATCCAAGAATAATATATCATACGATACAACCTAGGGTTCTAATCACTTTTATGTTAACAAGAATACGATTCGTCTTCTAATTGCAAGATTCGGTAAGAACAACATATCATCAAGGATACAATTTATCAAGAAACCATAATCATCAAGAACAACACATAAATCATCAAGAATACCAATTAATTATCAAGAACATCATAATTATCAAGAAACTCCCAATATCAAGATTATCAAGATTCCCCATGGAATCATCAAATCAACATCAATAATAATCATCAAACTCGCCATTCACAATAATATGGGGGAAACCTAAGGGGAAATCATACTATGAAAATAGGTTTTGTTGAGACATGGGTTACCTCTTAGCCTTAATTAATTCCTTGGCTATGAAGGATCTTTCTTTAAGCTTTCTTGATTTCTTGATTTCTCCTAGGGGAATTCTTGGGCTCCTTGGTGGTGGGAGATTATTGTGGTGGGAATTCTAGGTGCCTCCTAAGTTCCCTATTTATATATTAAGACTCCTAATTAGGGCCTGAATGTATGGGTTTACTAATTCTATTCCTTATTAGGATTTAAAGCGGATCTAATCATAATCTGAATAGTAAAGGCCTACTTCCTTTATTCCTAATAGATAACTAGGTCTAGATTCCTAATTAGGATCGAATATAAAAGTTTACTTCTTTATTCCTAATAGGCTTAAGCCTCTAATTTAGGCAAGGGTCCACGGTTCATGGTGGACCATATAATTAATTAAAGGAAACCTAACATAATTAAATCATATTTAATTATTATTAACGGGATTAATTAAATAATTAATCCGGGATTGAAGGCCGTAACACGGGGTGTTACACTCT
Organism: Ipomoea purpurea; assembly: GCA_009835305.1. Lineage (NCBI taxonomy): Eukaryota > Viridiplantae > Streptophyta > Magnoliopsida > Solanales > Convolvulaceae > Ipomoea > Ipomoea purpurea. The sequence goes on along the minus strand of VALG01004634.1, from coordinate 2,345 downwards.
CCCCCCCTTACGAGAAGCTTCGTTCCCGAAGCTTGGAATCATTGCAGGGTTAACGAGTCAAGAGTAGAAGGTGGTCCTATAGAGAAGGTATTCTACGGGGAAACTGTATAATTTGTACGCCTATGTGTGTTGGTTTTTGGGAACGATTAGGTTTACAAGGCTAAGAGAGTGGTTTCAAACTTGAGGACAAATTGAATTCAATAATTAGGATCAAGGTTTTCAGGTTGCAACTTAGGTTGTGAGGTTGCCACCTTGTGGGAATCGTTAAAACACATGGAATAAGAATGGGGTTTGAAGGGTAGAAAAGGTTTTGAAATAAGGAGGGGCCGATTTTCTGAGGGAGGAGGGAAAGGAATTCGGCTAGGATGGGTTAAGGTTTCTCGATCTCAAGTGAATAATCTGGTTTAGATGCTTTGATCACGATGCGTCGACGAGCGTTGATCCTCCTTCCTTGGTGTTGGCACTTGCTTGACTTTAAGATCCTTGTTAGACCTTGCTTCCCAGGCTAAGGTTTCATCCTTCTCTTCTATCTTGAGGGAATTTCCCGTGGTGATTTAACACTTACTCTTTAATGCGCCAAGGTCTTGACCAAGTTGGGTCAACCAAGCCAATCTCTTAGGGCGCACTTCCCAAATTCTTCCCAAAGTCTCTTGGAGTCGATGGACTTTGGGTTGAATTTCTCTTCTTATTGAATTTCATCTCCTCTTTAGTGGATGAAATTCTTAGTAAGACTTCATGTCTTACCCGAGGTTCGGCTGTTGTGCCCTTTTGTGTTATTTTTAATGATGAAGGTGTCCTTGCGTGCCCCTTTTCTTTTAAAGCGCAGTCGGTTACCAAATCTCGTTGTGGGATGACTCGGTGACCTTACGAGTCATCTCATTTCCTTGTGGGTCCTTAATGACCCTTGAAGTCTTGGCGCGAATGTGCTCTTTCCCCTTTTGCTTAGCACCATGGACTACGTAGTTCTTGATTCCATACAACTTGTAAGGAGTCCTCTGATTTGCTCGAACGATGTCCATGGTTTGGAGGATCCCGGTTTAGCATTTTGACTTTTAGGTCTTCGTGGGTTCTTAGCACGAGTTCCCAACTCGCCTCCTTGGTTTGCGCAATCCTTTACGCCAAACATCCCTGTCGGTTGTATCGTAGGATCCAACTTCAATTACTCGTGCAACGTAATTGATTGTATTTCCCGATGGTGCCTCGTGCGTCAAGGTCTTTTACGTAGGACACTATGTTTGGGTATCCATGGTTTCTTATCCGAGACTCACATTCATCAATCGAGGCACCACAAGTGCGCCGCAAATCAATAAAATGAGGGGTTAAGAAATCAGCATATTGTACCAGTGGGCGCGAGGTGGGCGGTCGTCCGCCTGCCAAGGGCCGCCAAGGTCCCGTCAAGTACCCGTTGGGGACCCGCGGGAAAATGACTAGGAAGAGTCAATTCCTCGGGAAAGACCCCAAAAGGCACCGATTCATGTTCTGACAAGTCCCATGCCTTGTGCACTAAAAGGGTTTGAATTCATAGGATGACCCATCGTACAAAGTTTATTGATCCTTAAGGACGAGTTCTAGATGAGTCAAGACTCTCGTATGTTCGTTCCGCTTAGTAGGTCGGGTCCGGTTTCCAATCAGCAACCTCCGTCATCTTCACCGGGTAGTTTGGTTATAAACCAACTTCGTCTTTCCTTGCTTGATTAAGGTAAGCCCTCTTGGTTCTTCTTGTTGTTCGGCTTGTCGCACGCTCTTTGTTCAATCCTTTGGTGACCGAGTGCTCGGTGATGTATTTCCCTTCCTTGGGATGCATTTGATTGACTGTCCTTGACGTCGCATGGTGTATTGGCGACTTTGCGTGTCTCACGTACTTCTCACGGTGCTTAAACCATCAAGGTCCTTGTTCCAAGGTAAGATCCTTATAGCTGGGAGGTTCTAGTTGTATGATACCTTCCATGTGTTCGTTGCCTCTTCTTGTCATATCGAGCCCCTTTTCGGTGATTCGTGCAACGATTAAGAAAGGTGTCGCTGACGTACTACCCTTACTTTCTTGCATTCTAATTGGGCGTCCCAGTCTCCGGGCTGGGGCATAGTTGCCTCAATTCGGTACTAGTTCGAAAGGTTCTCTTATGCTGGAGGGAGCGCTTCTCCTTTCTGTTATCTTTTTCGTGTTTGTTCCTGGATTCCGCGTTTGGAGTAGTGGGATTCGTAGAGAATTAGCGGTTACTGGATAAACACTCGTTTGAGGATCCGAGGTCTGCTTACCACTAGTGCTTTTTCGCTTCGAGAAGTATAGCGCATCGATACGTAGATCTGTTATGCCTGGGCTATCTCGAGGTATGGGAACCTGACCA
>VALG01004632.1:0-14826 GCA_009835305.1 Ipomoea purpurea | reverse complement strand
TTAATCACACGTATAGCCAAACGTTAATTTTATTTATAATTTCAATGATTTAAAAATCTAGCTAAAAAACTTTAGATAATAGGTTAATCGGAAAAAAAAAAATTAATTCAATTAACTGTTACAGTTTTAAAATTTCAGTTAATTTGGCAATATAAAAGTCATTTACATTTACTGATACAATAAATAAAAGAAAATTAAATTTACTGATAAGAATATAGTGCAACATTCAAAATTTAAAGAATTTCAATCGTCAAAGATAATATTATTGTCTTTTGTAAAAGATGCAACAAATACATATTATATAATATTAGACTACTGCGAATTCATTTAGGTATTTTAGGTTAGAATAATACACTTTACAAATAATAAATGTATATAAAAAGTTACACATAATTTAGCTTAGTACAGAAAACTTGTACTTTCCTAACGTATTATATGCTTTCCAAAATTGGTTATTGCTTTGGGTTCATATAAAGGCCATGTTTGGTAAAAAAATTGGCCTATAGACCAATTTTAAATTATTGACAATTATTAATTGTGTTGATTTAGTTAAAATATCAATATAAGTGTTTTGTTAATTAACTTTTTGCAATTTAAAAATTCTAAAATTCAAAAAGTTATTCCAAACAATTTTTTCAATTAGCTTTTTTAGAAAAAAAAAAAATATACCAAATAGCTATCAACTATCAACTAATTTACAAACACTTTTCTACAACAGATAATATTATCAACTAATTATAACCTCTAATTAACACATTCAGCTAACAGCTAACAACCATTTACCAAAAAGGACCAAAGTATTACTACTTCAATTTTTTTGATTAGTGAGTTATTAAGTAAATAATAAATAGTATGCGTAGGACTGCTCATTGCAACTTTCGCCAATTGTTATATCGTGCACCAGAACGCACAATGTATTGGGCACCCTAAAAATTTCCTATTTTGTATACATAATTATATATTAGAATGTACATAAACTCCTAACATAATACACATAATCTTAACATCATACGTAAACTCTTAACGTAATATACATGAACTCTTAACATAATACACATGAACTCTTAACATATACACATGAACTCTTAACATAATATACATAAACTTTTATAGTTAATTTCACTTTTGATCCTATGACTATTTGGGTGTTGTCAATTTGAGTCCACAACTTTCAAAACTAACAGGGCGTTTGGTTGAGGGGAATTATGTGGGGAAAGGAATTGTAATTCCATGGGGAGTTGAATTACTAGGAATAAAGTGGGAATTTAAATTCCAATGTTTGGTTGACAGGAATAGAATTACTGGAATTTCAATTTCAATGTTTAGTATACATGAGAATTGAAAGGGAATAAGTAGTATAAAGTCAAAAAATGTCCATTATTGTTGTTAGACATTAATTTTAAGTTAAAAAAAGAAAAAGGTAATTTGACTCATCACTATCTTTTTTTCCCAGGAATTAAAATACCAGGGGGACATGGGATTTTATTCCATAAAAATGGGGGAATTGCAATTCTATAGAATTGCAATTCCCTCCAACCAAACTAACGGAATTTAATGGCCTTTGGAATTATGTGGGAATTAAGTGGGAAGTGAATTTAAAAACTTACGTTTATTTAGTCAGTTTTCAAATTTGAAGTACATATTGGTCTGTTTAAAAAAAAAAACAAAAAAAAAAAAAAAAAAGTACATATTGGTCTAGGGTGGACTAGTGACGTGTGTAATTAATTTTAAAAAAAAAAAAAATTAAAACAGTAAAAATAATTTAAAAATATCTTTAGTCACGTAAGAATTCAAAAATTTTTTTAATAGTAATTACTAGTTGTTACAATTGAATAATGTCCAATAAATAAAAAAGTTTGTAAAATTAAATAAACAAAAAAAATAAACAAACACATAAATTATATAAATATTAAAAATGAAATTTTGATTTTAATGATAAGAAATATTATTATCTAATATAAATTTTTAAAACAAAATGTATTGAACAATAGTGTGTATTGTGTATTTAAAAATTTGTAGTTTTATGTAATTTTAAACTATTCTTTTCTTTAATTATCTTTTCGGTATTTGAATAAAATACACTTTAATTTGTCATTAGCTAAGAGTTTAAATTATAGAAAATACTTCCAAATTTAAGTTTCTAGGCTACATACTCTTACATTTAAGAGTTCTATTAATGGTTGGGTTAAATTAGCCACTTTGAGATAATTAAATGGGAAAATATGGGTAATATTATTGGCGTGGAATAATCTGCATTCAGTAAAAGAGTTTTTTATATAAAGAAAAAAAAATTAAGCATGCACAAATGCACAATAACAACTTTATTTTAAAGAAAAAACACAAATTATTTCAGAGAACTCAATGTATAGCAAAAATATCACATTATCCCATAATTACATATTGTTCACACATCTATCGTGAAGAAACTAGCACAGCATGGAACCCTAACAATCATAAAACTTTTAGGCATTATTTGGTAAAATGGTTGTTAGTTGATAGCGGTTAGCTGTTAACTGATTGTGCTAATTAGATTGTATAATTAGCTGTTAGCTGATAGTTGTTTGGTAATATTATATATATACTTTAATGTAATGAAATAAATATGTGAAGTATGCTCCAGTTTAAAATGCAGAAAGTCTAGTAAAAAGAAATGATTCTAATTTACAAAGCCTAATAAATTCAAAACATGAATTCCAGAGAGTGAAGAAATTAGAAAAAACAAACAAATGAATGAAACTTGTATAAGGAAATACAAATCCTACAAAAGGTTTACAAAAACTAGCAACAAACTTATGTACACCAATGATGAGCTCTATTTCCTTCAAAGTTCAAAAGAAAATGTGAAATATCTAAAGGATAAGCTATTTGTCTCACACAAAACCAATTAACCCACAAGCTATAATTTACAAATGTGATACAAAAGTAGAGTGATTCGATAAATCTAGTAATTATGAATTTAGATTGACTAAAAGTTAATCAAAGAGTTTATACTACATTGGGGGAATATGTAAGAATCAAAACATTAACTACTCGATTAAAACACTCACCTATTTATCGGTATCACTAAGTAAGGATAATATGTACTATCAATCTTATTATTAGTCAATAGGCAATTATCTATGGATTTGATAAGTCTTTATCAGTTACTGGTGAACCAGGTTAGGTGACTAAAATTGTTAGTAACTACGAGACAATTTGTATTGTCAACTCTACTTTAAGCAAGTAGACAACTATACTTAAATTTGAATGGTCTTTCCCAACTACGAACAAGAAAGGATGGGCAGGACTCCATTGCGACGTATCAATCTGTACATCCATCCTTACTTTAACTAAGTACACAACAAAAACTAAATTATTAAAATCGTATAATAGAAGGAATAAGGGTCAAATAGGCCATCCAACTACACACTAAAATGCAATTAGGTCACTGAACTCAAAAAAATTACAATTAGGTTTCTGAACTGCACAAATTCATGCAATTTAACCTAAAATAACTTGTTTACCTATTAATGTGATGACATATCGGTTCATTTATTTAATAATTTTAGAATTTTTTTTAATAATTATAAATAAAATAATTATTTTAACTAAATAAAATTAAAAAAAATTAAATTTATATATATATAAAAAAAAAAAAAAAACAGCTCCCCGGAGACGAAGGGAACCCTTCGTCTCCGGGCAGCCAGCCAGGGAGAAGAAGGGTCCCCTTCGTCACCGGCCGCCATAGAGACGAAGGGGATCGTCTCCATGCCGGCTGGAGACGATGGAGACTTCGTCTCTGGTAGGCCATGGAGACGAAGTCTCCTTCGTCTCCAGCCCGCCATCGTCTCCATGCCGGCCGGAGACGAAGGGACCCTTCGTCTCCCTGGCTAGCTGCCCGAAGACAAAGGGTTCCCTTCGTCTCCGGCGGGCTGTTTTTTTTTTTTTTTTTTTAAATAATTATTAAAATAAATGTTAAAAATTAATTTTAAATAAAAAATCGACACGTCATCACATTAACAAGTAAACAAGTCATTTTAGATTAAATTGAATGAATTTGTGTAGTTCAGGAATCTAATTGTAGTTTTTTTGAGTTTAGTGCCTAATTGCATTTTGGTGTGTAGTTTTGGATGGCCTATTTAACCCTTATTCCTATAATAGAATTCTATAAATTTTGTTATCTATCCCCATTGCAATGAGAATGGTCAATTCCAACACCCATCGTATTATACTAAAATATTCATATATATATATTGATAGATTTTCCCTAATTAATAATATATATATTATATATTAGGGCCTTAATTAAGTGGTGCAAGTTGACTAGTCTAATTAAGTGATCTGGTTGGACTGAATAACTAGAAGTTGTTAGTCCACCAAACTCTTTGCCTAATATAATCCTGGATTGATGGGATACAGGATGATTGATGTTAGCACATTCAGTCACGGTACTCATACTGCTCAGTAGACACTAATACACCGTCTACACCGTCTAGGGTTCTGAGTCAAGTATGAGGCAAATAATGACTAACGGTTACCGTTAAGGCAACACAACAGGAATATCCACCATGGCTGGAGATCAACACGGCTACGCTTCCGCTCTCATACGAGGTCAGTTTCTCGTATACTATGGTTCATTATAATTAGACTATTTAGATCTAACATTTGGTATATGCTCTCATTATGATTAGACTATTTAGATCTAACATTTGGTATCAGAGCTATATAATCTCTGTCTGGTTGATTGTAGTGCCTAAAATCAACTTTAGATTTTTCATATATATTGAGCTTTTGTATATGTTGTAATTCTTTAAAATATATACGCAAAAATATATCACTTCAGTTGGGATATAATTATGTAACTTTACGTGTATGGTTTTGAGGAATTCAGTGAATATATTACAAATTTTGTTGAAATTAAGAATAATTTTGATTAATTTTCAAAATTATTATTTTTCTCTACTGCCATATTTATGCTTCGCCGGTAAATTTGGGACTCCAGTTGTTGTCCATGCCGGCGGCCACTGTAGATGGCTGGAGTAACGGCGGAGTTAAACTCTTTGTTGTCTCCCTTCGGATGAGCCATTCACTGTGCGCGTTTCTTCTAGTGACGACGAAGGGCCGATGGCGGCGATCGAACGCTGCATATATCACCGGATCGAGTTCGCCGTGATTTTCGGCGGACGTTGGCGCTGGGAAGAGGAGAAACGGCGGTGGTGAAGCTGGGTTTCCGGCGACATCGTTGCTCCCCCTCCTCCTCCAGGCGGCGTCGAGTCTGGATTGTCGATGTTCTCCCTCGTTGTTCCGGACATCTCTCAAGGTTGATAGGGTTACAGTTGTAGAAGAAGATGATGAAGGCAAATGTTTTGGGCCGGGTCTGACCCAATTCGGCCATACCTGGATGATTAAAAAAAATTACATATTGGCCTACTTTAGTTTATTATGCTTATTTAAGTATTTTCCTTCATCAGCTTCTACTATCTTAATTTTCAGTTAATTCCTCGTTAATTAATTATTAAAATTATCATTTAATTTGGGGCAAATATTAAGTTTTAATTTGCTGTTTGAATTTTAATTTAATATTAAAGTGCAAATTAAATTGCCTCAAGTGTTGTAATTTATTTAGTATATATGGGTTAATAATGTATTAATTTACACATTTAAGCATGCTACATATATTTATAAATTATGTTATAATTATACATTCATAATAGCATGCATTCAGGTTGGATTTAGCATATTATTAAATCATGAATTTATTATTAATATATTCAATTTTAGATCGTTCGACCAATTTTAAGCATTATGGTCTATTAAGATAACTTGTTTGGTTTTCCCCTTAATTTTGAGCACATTTTAGTTTTATGTCTCTCTGGATTTAGAACCTATTTTAATTTGAACAAGCTATTTGGGACCTATCTTGAGTCATTAAAGTATGGATCACATCATTATAATAATTATAGCTCCTTATAACATGTTATTAAGTTTTAATTATTACTAACTACCATATTTTGGTATTCATCGTTGGTAATAATATTAATTTTAGGGTCTATTTCCATACTAGACCATTTATCATTCATGTTATAATGCACTTGGGCCATTAAGGTTTATGATCCTAATTTGAGTGATTAAGTGCTATGTGATTAAGTGCTATAATTATTGTCTTGGCCTGTTTTGAGACATTAAAATTTAAGAATTTGATTGTTATTTTGGCCATTAAGAATTGCAAACTATTATTTAAGTTGATTAAATTTTAATCTATCAATAGTTTTTCAGGGCCTTAATAATAATATTAAGTCTTTATTTTATGACAAAAGCAATATAATTGGTATATTGTCTGTATAATGGTAATTTGGTTATTACCTTAACTTCAGTCTCCCTAAGTATCATAATAGTCATTATTAATTATTATGTGGGAAAATTGAGATTAGTATTTGACATTCCTTAATTATAGTTTTGCCATTTATTAAGTTAAATTCGGCATTATTAATTATTGTTATTAAGTTTAGGGGCTAATCCCGTTTATTACCTCTTTCATAATAATTATTATTTCATGGTAATCTGCTATATTTGGTACATTGGTATGATTACATGCTTCATTTTTTAACGAACCATTGGACGCTGCATCGAGGCTACTGACACTGACAGTGAAGATGGGAGAATTCTAGAGTTTTTCTTGTCTTGTGGATCATCATCGTTTAGCTATGGGGAGATGCGATTTGTACCATTAAGATTAGCCATTAATTATCTTTTATGATTTTTATTGATAATTAGTTGCTACAGTTACGGTTAACCGCTAATTTCAACTAGTCACATATTTATCTTTAGAAAAATCGAAACTTTTAAAGGTGCATTACCATACTTTAGTTTGTCGTTATTATTAATATTAATAGTGATTATAATGTTACTTATTGCTATTAATAATTAATTAATGATAACATTAATATTGTTATGGTATTCAGATATGTACCTTGAACTGTTTCCAAATAAATTTATGTGATAAATTCCAGTTAAGAAAATAAATTTGCCAGTTAAAACATTTTTTCCATGGGCTTACGGTTTAAAAAAAATAAAATAAAATTAAAGTATATATCCAGTACATTAATATTCAAAATGTTGAGTCTCTTTGGTTTGGACTCATTGGTGTTGAATATTAAATTTATACTTTGAAAATTCATATTGTAAATTTGCTTTAAGTTATGCAATTTGTTTGGAATATATGAGTTTAATGTTTAATTTTACATATTTATCCTAAGCATAATATTATGTTTTTAAATTATGCAATTTTATTATGCCTTTAGCAATGCATAAATTTAGATGAGATTATATTAGTTCCTTATTAAGTTGGACTTATGCATAAACTTTAAGTTGTGGTAGGCTTGAATTTAAGCACGTTTAATCCGCTAATTTTTATTTTTTTTTGAATGTAAAATGCTGCATGTATTAATTAATCAAAGCCGTAAAGAAAGGTTGGGGAACATCCTCCCACACCATAGAGTTTGCTTGCAACGAGGCTGACTGAGCTAACGAATGAGCTATAACATTCTGAGAACGAGGAATATAAATAACAGAACAGAAGATAAAGAGTTCATCAAGACTCCGACATGCTGAAACAGCTAAACCATCATACGTGCGATACTCCGTCGCTGATTTTCCAAGTGCGTGACACAAATTTGAACAATCGGTTCGTAACACCACCTCCGTAATCCCGCGTTCCCTAATCCAGGATAGGCCTCTTTGCAAGCATAAGCCTCCGCCCATAAACGGTCCCTGACATAACGGTAATTGGGCCATTTTTAGATGCAATGAATCTCCCATCTTCTCCTTGTATAATTGCGCGTAGCTCCCCTCCCTTGTTGATGCCGTGAAAGCAGCGTCAAAAGAGCAGAAAAGCACAGCCGCATGGTTCTGCTCCATAGCGCCAGTGGGGTGCGACGTGGGAGGCGAATGCATGGAGCCGTGGGCCTGCCCTTCGGTGCGAAACGTAGCAGCCGCACGCCATGCGAGTAACAACGTCAATGCCCGGTTATGCACGAGCCGTGGTCTATCCAATTTCCGTTCCCACACCGCCGTATTCCGTTGTTGCCAAATATTGTACATAATAGACACCATAGTAGCAAATTGAGTTTCATCAATATTTTGCAACAACAACTCCAGCCATACCCCAAATCATCTCCCACCGTACTCTGCATAACAAAAACCCGCAATATTCCATACACATTTAGAATAATCACATTGAACCAAAGAGTGTAAAATATTTTCAGGACATAGAGCACACAACGGGCATGCTAAAGGAATCTACCCTCCTATATTATATAAATCATGGTTGTGGTAACACTCCCCTCACTGCTCTCCATAGAAAAACCTTCCATTTGGGAGTACCTTTAGGTTCCAAATTCTAATCCAAGATGAGAAACCAATCGGGGGTATATTAATGGTTTCCCATTAAATCACGGTAGGCCGCTTAACGTATAAACTCCCTTTGGTTCCATACCAGTACCACATATCCTCGTAGGCAGGACTTATAGGAATTTCAGATATACGTTCCACATCCTCAGTCGTAAAAAATTCATTGAGCAACGGGATGTCCCAGGTAGAGGATGCCGGTCAATCAACCCTGAACTTTCACCTCGCCAAGGTAAGTGTTTCTCAGTCAACACTCTTGGTTCAGTGTCACTTTAGCAACACGGATCCCCCCAAACCATAGTGAGTCCCATTTCCAATTCTTCGCCTTATATTTTGTGAAATTAACCCTGGGATGCCATTATACTCCTCTAGGGTAACTCGGGTTATTCCAGTCGTGGCACTCAAAAAATCTGTATTCGGGTATAACCCTGGCCTTATATACCCTTGCTACCAATGAATGGGGATTCTGTCAGTAATCTCCATCCCTGCTTTCAACATAGCAATATTAAAGGCTCTCAATCCTAAAGGCCTAGTCCACCAAATTCTTTGGCAAATCATTTATCCATGCTAGCCAATGAATTCCTCCTCCATCTTCCCATTCCGCCACCAGAATCTATTCATCATACGCTCCAGATTCTTGCATAGCGAGTCAGGCAATAGAAACACACTCATCGTAAATGTAGGCATAAGCCTGCGCTACAGATTTCAATAATATTTTCCTTTCCTGCCCAGGAAATAATTTCTTATTCTAGGAGCCACATCTTTGCATCACCTTATCCTCCACATACCCAAACACCGCACGCTTATTTCTCCCACAAAACGTCGGCAGCCCCAAATATTTTCCAAAATTTTTTGACTGATTAACCCCCAAACTCGCTGCCACCAGATTCTTCTGCCTGCTTGAGTGTGTCCTACTAAAAACATACATTCACTTATTGATAATTTAACAGTTCTGGCCAGATAGTTCACTCATAAAAGTGTAAGACACCGTTAACCTCCTGCCTCACCCACATTTGCCTTCAGGAACAAAAGAATATCATCCGCAAAAAAGAGGTGTGAGAGAAAGCAGGTGCCCCCTCTTGCCACTCTCAAAATCCATGGACACTCTACCGCTCCTTGGAGCCTGCTGCAATAATAAAGACAAGCCTTCTACACAGATAATAAAAATAAGTAAGGGAGACAAAGGATCCCCCTGCGGAGTCCTCGGAAGGAATTATTTGGCCTCCAGACACTCCATTGATCATAACATCTTATACGAAACTGAATGTTGACACACTCCATAATTAAATTTAAACCCATCCTGCCTGGAAGCTAATTGCCAAACATCATTTTCCTCAGAAAACGACCACTCCTCTTTCATAAAGCCTTCGGCCGCATATCCAGTTCAAAGCCCCCCCCATCCACCTTACCCAACTGGCTTCCTATTCATAAAATGGCCTACCTCAGCGCAACCAGAATATTGTCAGTAAATCAAAACCTGCCAGAAATTAAACGCACTATGCGAAATGAAATAACATCCCCCAAAAAGGCTTCATACGATTAGCAAATAATCTTATAGACACATTACTTAAGGCAATCGGCCTAAATCCGTCTACCACCTCATGGAGACTGTGTTTTCGCGAAGTTAACAACTAATATTTGACTCATTCAAACCAGCGGGCGAATCCCCCGAATATTTAAACAATTCAAGCAAGCATAACTGGTGACATCTGTGCCCCACTACATCCCAAAAACTTCTGGTAAAAACCCGGATCATTCCATCCGGCCCGGAGCCTTATCTGGGAATTATTAGCAAATAAAAGCATCTTTTGACGCTCATCCCTGGGGGTTATGAAGGCATATCAGTCCATAGTATCAAAAATGACCATAAATCGTATTATATATATGGAGATTAATTATGTAACACGAACCGGATCCCCATGTATCAAAAAAATAATGAACATTGTTTTACCTATCATTCATACACTAGAATCTTAGCAGTCAAAATAATATATTCCTATTTCCAAATATCCTTTTCTCCTCCACTTGGGATTACTGGAACCTTTCAATCGACTAGTACACTGCAATCTTTCCCTATCCTCCCAAACTCATCTTTATAAGGCGAACGTAAGATATTCCAGTTTTGATTATCGTTCTTAACGTCATGCCCTCAAACCCTGATATAGATAGAAACGAAGTAATATGCGTCATCCGGACCACCTGTCCAGATAGCCGAAAATGTGCGCATTCGCCCTGCACTCTAACCAAAAACCCAATATTCCTGTTCTCCAAATCCGTTCATACATAACAACATCAAATTATATCCACGCGCGCGCGAACTTACTTCTGCTCTGAAGTTGCATTGGGCGGGTTGGGATATCACTGGGCCACGACAGATTTCCAATTCTCGTCTGAGCCTTCCTTATATATACAATGTGCACAGAATTGGAGTGTCCATATACACAGTTATCTAACATACGTCCAACTTAAAAATATTTGGAATAACGTTCATATTCCTATATATACCTACCTAAAATACTTCGAAGCTTTATAACCATTACATCTCTCCATAAACCTGGCCTGTAAAATTATCATTCAATCCCCACTTCTCCACATGCCTCAATCACAACCACCTCTACCTATACTAACCTTATTCATTCCAATAAGCATAAACCAAGCCATTCTCAGAAAACTAAAATATGAAACAGGAGTCACACAACACAAGACTATAACCACCACCACACCGGTACTGGATATAATATTCATGGAGAGAATAAAAAATTTAAGTGGCGTACGTGGATTTACCCAGGAATTATATACATAAAAACAAATACAGTCCCTCTTCATCGTTTAATTTTGTCCTGTTATGCATCCAAAAGATTCTGCAAAATCCGTGCTGAATATTGGGTCACCGCTCCTGCCAACACTGTACTCCATCTAGCCTCAACGTCCATGAAACATATCTGTGCACCACAACCATATTCAAAGCTCTCACATCCCTCGCCGCCCTACATTCTCACGTGCGCCTCTCCTATATATATTCACCAAGTAAAACAAAAACTATTATCCTCAAGGGAGGCGAAGGTATTGTCATGAAGTGTTATACCACACACGCGCCCACAAAATACATAGTTGTATCCTGTGTAGCGCCCTCTAGCCTACTTTCATATATTTGTCACATAAGCCAACCTCTACAGTCCTCAGCGCTATCCCCGAAAATCCCCTGCTGAATAAACGATGCATTGTCTAGAGTCTCTATCAGACCGTCTCCTCATAACTCATATAAGAGGCATTTGTCAATGAAAAAACCCCCAAATCTCACCCAACACATGACATCGAAAGAAACGATGTCTTAATGTGTTCTTCTAACGGGAATTCCATGACTCATGAGTATTGGTCTAATACACAACGATCCGAGAAAGCCATAAATAAACACGTCTATCCATCCAAAGAGGTCTCAAAAAAAACCATCAATCATTATCACCAACATCAACATCTTGTCTATTATCGAGTAACTCAGCAAAAAAACATTCCGCGCTAAATCATGTATGTATTTCTCTCCAAGACAACGCTCCAGCAGCCCTCCTGCAGTCTCCACGTCACTCACACTACGCCTATCCCACCACAGTGATAAATCACAACCCTTATGTGAAAACCTTAACTCCAGCGAAATCTTACACGGAGATTACCCGTACCGCTCCCGCAACGATTCTATCGCCGATACTTTTCATTCCACAAGAGCACATAGCAAAAAATCGGGACTTCTTTGTCTGGACGCACATCTCGAACCACTCCCGAACCGTTCGATCTGAGAATATCAACCCAGCCAACGATTGTTCCCAGTACTTCAGTAAGTACTCTTATAATATCGCAATATCTGTGCCGTGTCCCTTGAGTATTCCGATGAACTCTCGCCGAGAGAGTAAACGATGATTATTATATGGCAGATATATTTCCGTCATTTCCTAGCTAGTCCTTCTAACCCATCCTCTTCTACCACACATTCCCTTCACCATCCCTCCCACATAGCTCCTTCACCAGGCCCCCCGCCTCTCCTCCTGCTGACTACTTCGGATCCCAGTTTAGATCACACCCTACCCCAATCACTCGCGCTGCTGAGACCCTCTCTCTGTGAAGCCACCGAAACCGACACCCCTCCTCGCGCAGCGCATTCGGGGTTGCCTCCTCTCATCGCGCGATCTCTCCTCCTTCCACCGCTGCAAACCTGGTTCAGTAAAAGCCAACGAGCTGCGGAGCCCACCTTTGAGTCCGTATATGTTTGGATCCACGTTTATGTAAAACCTGCCTTCATCTCTACCCACGTATTTACCAAATCTTAACATTTATTTGTTAACTTAACATTTATCGGAGTTGAATATCTAAAAACTCTCAACATCATAGTATATTCAGACGTGGCCTATAATGAGCCAGTATGTCTTATTTAGACATATGCCAAGTAAAGCCTCCAAAAAGCGAAGTAACAACAGATGAAGCTATATCAGAAGCCTATTCATACTGTAAAAAAGTACAACCAAGGCACACCAACCAATCAGATCATTAACACGCTGAATTGTCACAACTTTCATATATCTCCTTTACGCACAAATGAGCATGTAAACCACCCGGAGCCTATCAGCCACCGCGGACCGCGTATAAATCAGCCCTTTCCACGGGATGCTATGCGATGTTTTTACATCAAAGACCTCTACATTCCCTTCAAAAACCCCCCACATGAAATTACCTAAATCCGGCTCCCTGTAACAATTGGCCTAGTTTGGATGTATAGCCCATTGGGAGACCTCAGTTAAAGAGACCTCAACCTCAACCAATATCCACTTCCGATTCGCAGCAACCACATATCAGATCTGCATACATCTATATCCCATCCTCATAGCCCAGGCTCTAACCACACCAAAGTCTGTGGTATTTAAACGACCACAGCCCCTCATCAATTCTACAATCTGTTGTAACAAATCCGTCAGGATGATAAAAACAACACATGAAAAGAGAATACGATATTGCAATCTGGGAAGACCGTTGCACAATCTCATGCACATCAGGTTAGCCACATAGAATAGCCAAACATCCTCCCGCATGAACTCATATACATTCAACCTATCTTTTCGCGTCAATGTATAACTTTTCCAATCAAGGGACGAAACGTCACTGGTCCTCGCTACTCCATCATCGTGCAGTCCGTTATTGCAAACCCAGCCTGGAATTACAGACATCTCATCCTCGTCTAATACAACGAGTATACCAGCATACCCTTCCACCAGCTATCCATCCTACTAACCGACGTGCGACGACGTCCGGCAACACTTCACGCCGTCTCGGACTTCGCTTCGCACCTTACGCCATGCGCTTTGCTGCTTCCTATTCATCCATTTACCACTGTCTTACGCTCGCATGCGGGCACCGTTAGCATTTAACAATCACAAACACCGTGTGAAAACCAATAAGGAAAACCACCGTAACCCTTTAGTAGGAATAGTGGAGAGTGAAAACTCTTAGCACAAAACCCTATTAGAAGAGAATGACGTGTTTTATCCGCTAATTTAGTTCACCATTTATAAGCTTTAATCATAGGTGTGATAATAACATATACAGTTTTCTTATTTTGGGTGTACCCTACATTTTTAGGTTCATACCCCAACATATATACATTATAATGTCTTTATTGAATCGATTAGTAATCTTGGTGGAGAACAGGTACTTCTTATTTTTTTAGTAGCCACACTAAACTGATAGAACAATCTTTTGTGCCACTGAGTCTCCTTAAAATTGATAACTCTATCTAAGTATAAATTTTTATTGGTTTTTCAGTGAAGACATTCATACGACTATAACCGGGCATCCATGAGAGATATTCAAGATTATTTCCATCACCAATGGGCTGTGGTGTGAGTAGAACACTTTGTCATATGAGTATTATGTGGGATATTCATTAGTTCAACGTGATTTTACATTATGGTTTGTGACATTAAAAAGAAATAGCATACGCATCTTTTTACTAATATTTGACTTGATTAGTATCTTGAGTTATGTGCAAAATCTTAGTTAAATATACGCAAATTATAGCGTACAGTCATTATTTCTAGCTAACCATACAAAGATTATGGTCCCTCTACCCATATTCAATACATCATGTCTAAAGAGAGTTTAAGCACAATAAGGAATTACATTCTCTCCAAAAATGATAGATGCTAGATGATCGGTATAATTTTAAATATTTGGGGGTCTGGCGAGTAAGTGCCACTAAACATCTCTCTGAAAATTCTATAAATATATAAATAAAAATTAAGCGGTATTTTATACTTCTTAGGGGTTGGATCATTTATGCATTTTCTCTGATAATATGAGTCAATTTAAATATCCATTGTCTTTGATACTTCCTATTACATTTAATCTCTATTAGGCCTAGGTATTGACATGTAATTCTGAGTTGTAGATCTATAATTC
>VALG01004628.1:0-16071 GCA_009835305.1 Ipomoea purpurea | reverse complement strand
GATATTTGGAGGGATGTGACCAGGCGGGTGGTATGCAGACCTCAACGGACCTTGACGTACCAAAGGAAGACATACTCTCGTGCACCCACCACCAACCACATTTGAGGTTGTCTCTTAAACTACTAACAGTGATAGAATGCCTCCGGGCGCCCCCTAGGATACAGTCTCACCAAAGCTTAGATAGAAAGCGCAATATGTTAGCACCGGTTAACGAACAAGAAAAAATAGGTCGCCGGGCTAGGCGCCCACGATGGGCGGCCGGCATTCTGCAAACAAAATTCGTAGCTTTGCGCTCCTTCGCTGACCGTTGTACCACATGCCAACCTGTGAACCCACTTCGCGTAATATAAGCTCCTCAGTCTCTCTCTAAAAGTGGTATACGCGCGAGAGGTGGGTGCAGTGGTTGAGAGGCGTTGGACAGGCAACTGTGGCGTCCACCAGAGGAGGAGGGGGAATGTTAGCGATTGGATGTGGTAAGAGCATATTGATCGGTTAATGAGGATTGGCTCCTTAATTTCGGGGTGAGTGTGGGAAGTATTGAGGTCTCTAGTGTGAGAGAGGTGTGTGTGAGGTGAGGTAATGTGTTGCTTGGATATTCGTTATAGTGGGTGGGTGGTACGAGTGGATTAGGTGCGTGAGAGAGAGAGAGTAGTGAATGGCACGAGAGTGAGGAATGAGGGTGTGATGGTGATGGAGGGAGTGGTGGTTGTGGTGGGGGGTGTGGACGAGAGTGAAGGTGGCGCTCATTTTGGGGGACCGTAGAAGCGTCAGGCGCATCATGGAGTTTACTTGTCCTCCACTTTGGTTCATGTATAGGCGATGCGGGTGCCCTGGTATACAGATCCTGTACATTCCCTGATCAACTTTAGGGCGGAAGGCTAGTAGGAGATCCACAGAGGTTCTTCAGGATAGGATCTGGCCTAAGGATGTCTCCAAAAGTATCCACCAGAGGGTATTGATGAGCTTTAATTGAATAGGGAGTTCTATAATACAAATCGTTATAGATCTGTCCTAACTACACCGTTATCAACTTAGCAAAACGATATCATGTAACTTCGTTGGTATTCAACAAACACAAAACTAATCGTTCTTTTGCACACAAACACAGTATTCAAGAACATTCTACAGGTATGAATATAAAAATCCTATCATTATTACATAATTATTAATATAATACTTCTTGTTACTCCTATATTATTTCAATCCCATGATTTTTCAATTTATGTTATGGTTCCATTATATTATTTCTTTGCATTCTTTATGCGCATATTTTCAATGACGGAAGAATATTAGTCATGGCAAATGCACTAAAACTTAATGATATTGACAATACAAATCTTTATAGATTCCTAAGTACACCCTTAATCTACCTAGAACAACACTATATTAACCTTGTTATTCAACAAACACAAAAATCTAACTTCTTTTGCAACACACAGTATTCAGAGACATTCTAGGTATGAATATAAATCTCCTATCATTACTACATAATTAATTAATATAATACTTCTGTTTACTCCTATATTATTTCAATCCCATGATTTTCAATTTATGTTATGGTTCCCATTATATTTATTTCTTTACATTCTTATGCGCATATTTTCAATGACGGGAAGAATATTAGTCATGGCAAATGCACAAAACTTAATTGATATTGACATACAAACTGTGAGATAAAATTGTTAAAGTTTGTGTCCATTAAAAAAAGAACCAAGGATGCTATTAAATCGCGTGAGAAAAAGTAATGCTCATCATCCTCGAGGATGAAACTGTAAGTAATAATACAAAAGTTTCCATTTCATCATCATATTATTCATTATTATTATTATTATTATGTATTATATTATTATTATTAAAAGGGTATATCGTGTATTGTTATGAGTACATAATAGTAATAGTAATAGTATACGTAATAGTACATAGTAATAGTAATAGTAATAATAGTAAGTAAGTAATAATAATAATAAGAAGAAGAAGAAGAAGAAGAAGCCAATCATATTAACTACTTGGGAGATTTATTGACAAAAAGAGTATTCAAAATCACACAACAAATTGAAGTGGGAAACTACCTCGTAATGTCACTGCTTGACAATCAGCAGTTAGCTCTTCAATATTAGTATATTAATATTTTATGCCCTAATTTTTATCCGCTATCCCTTATGTCCCGTATTTGGTTTCAACCATACCTATACAATTATTTTATTGACAATTATAATCAATCTTGACTATATTATCTTGCATTTATAAACTTATTTAAATACGCAAACTTAACATTCAATTATCTATGCATGAACAATTCTAAATAATCTTGCCTTGATATATTACTTTAATGTACTTTAAAAAAAAATATTGGGCATTATCCTAATCGCGCAATGCGCGTAAAAAACTAGTGTTATGATACAAAGCAGAATTAGTTTTTATTAAAAATGTAAGTATAATTATACAATGTAATATTTAAATGTAAAGACAATAAATGCATTCATATTGCTAATCTCATTTGCAATAATGATCTTACAAAGTAGACCCGAACACCTCATAGTTTACACACACAAAAAACTAATGATCTTACAAATCTATTAATATGCATTTACACTTAGACGAGAAAATTTTTTTCCCTACTTGATTTTACTTTACCTAATTTCTTTGTAAATTATTAAAAAACTGAAAAAATTTCAAAACTATTAAAAAGTTAGTGTGTGTGTGTAGTATATTATATAATATATATATATATTAATATATATATATATATATATTATATATATATTATACTAACTAATAAAAAATAAAAATTTTAATATAATAAATGTTGGGCCAATATATAATTACATTTTTAAAAAAATTTCTGAGTCAAACCTATCCCATTGGTGCAACCCATTTTCTCAAAGTCCATTCACAATTTTGAAGGGAAAGCTATGATTCTGCTTTATATATAATATAAAGAAGATAAAGATAAAGATAAAAATAAAGATGTGCATGTTCTTGGAGAGACATACCAATCACTAATCATAAATTGTTAATTTTACCAAGATATTTTTTTACAAACTACTAAACTAATTGCCAAACAATGAAGAGTTTTTTTTTTTTTTTGTTTTTTTAAGTTTAAGAGGAAAGATAAAATCTTTGTTTTAAAGTATTGTTAACAATAGGTACTTATGCCGTATAAGGTCCTACATAAAAATTGGTTCCCAGCAGCAATCACACAAGAGCCACAAATAGGGGCCCTCAAGAAAACAACCATCAACCAGGAGTACAAATGTACAGTGTATTTGTTATGAACTAAGGTTGACTAGGATTCTATGAAGGATAAGGGGTCGCATACCTAATGAGTACCATAGAAATTCTTACATAACAAATTGAATAAAAGTAATAAGAACTACGCAAAATACTCAGTTTTGATACAATCGTTGAGATGGTGACAATGTATTTGGGTATATCATGAATAGTCATTTAGTTTAAGTGTTAGTTGAGAATGTACGAGTATGTCAACACTGTGCAGACAACGAGTCAGTTAGGACTTACCTCCCGCGCAAGAAGCTTTGTGACATCGGATGGTCATGCAACACTTCATGGTTACATTAGATGCATAATGTCTATCCGAGCATAGTGCTACACTCTGCTTGCCTGCACACACCCCTGTGCATGACCTCGTGTAGGTGTAACCGTGCTATGTGCCCCTACTTGTACACATATGCCTAACCCTTTAATTGAACCCAATTATCCTCTAGTCCAAATCTCAATACCCCATCAATGCCGATTAGAGCCAATGTTTTTTTTTTTTTTTTTTTTTTTTTTTTTGTATACTAGATACAATCACACGAATACATCTAATAGAGTGTATATTATGAGACAAGTATTAACAAATTCAATACAATCCATATATCATATATATAATTGTACTTAATATAAAAAACACCACTACTAATACACACAAGCAATATGCATATATCTCATAATAGTGTCCGCATGAGCAACTCAATTGGTCATATAGATGCAGTTTGGGAAAACACATGATCGAGTCTCACCATCGGCAGTAAGGGTAGCTCTTTGTGCGCAGTAAGCAAAAGTCTAGTCTCTGTATTTAAATGAGTTACTATGATTTACATCATCCCAGATATTCTATCGAATTGGGAGCATGGTTGATCGGAGATTCAACCTTTTGCAAACAATGGAACAATATTCCATAAATTGGTTTCTAAGAATGTTATTCTCATGAAAAAATGATCTAACCAAACAATAAAATGTCTATTCTAAAAATGTTATTCCATTCTTCACCTATTCCATGAACCAAACATGCCATAAAATGCTTTTGGTTGGATAAGTCAAGATAGGGATGAATTGGCATTTTTGAAATTTTATTTGAGGAAATTGATGCAATATTGTTTGGAGAGGTTGAAGATGCAGCATAATAAATTGCGTCGGTCCGCATTCAAAAAAAAAAAAAATTGCGTCGGTCCATGGGGGTTGGTTCATGTGGGCCCATGTGGCACCTCTTTCAATGTACCACTAAATACCACACCTCTCTCCATAACGACAACTTTCATAAGTTCCTAGACTTTTTTCCCTCTATTTTATTTATAAATTATAGGAGACATTTTCTCCCAAAGTTATGGGGTCGTTTACTAACTTGGAAAAATGGAGGATTTTCCAGAAAAATGAAGAATTGAAGAAGTGGGAAAATAAAAATTGGAAAACTTGTTTACTAAAATCATTCTTCCAAATTCTTACTCTATCTCCATTCTCCATATTTCTTAAGGATTTTGGAGAAAGAAAAAACCAACTTCTCCATTTGGAGGAATGGAAAGACACGCGTGAACAGTGTCAACCTTAATGAGATCCGGGGATCGATTCCTGCTAGACGCGCGTTCCTCTTCGCCTTGCTGAGTTACTCTATTGGTCATGCATCCCCTTCCCCTTTTCGTTGCTCCGCATTATTATTACAAATTATTGCTCTGTTGATTATTACTACTTATTATTATATTTCTTTTTCTTTTTCTTTTTTTTCCCCTCATCCTTAATGTTATTACTAATTAAATTTTTATTATTATTATTTTCCCCCCTCATCCTTATTGTTTTACTAATTAAATTATTATTATCATTTTTTTTCCTCAACCTTATGCACACCAATTTGTATTTTGTTTGTTGTTGTTGTTATTATTATTATTATTATTATTATTATTATTATTATTATTATTATATTATTATTATTTTATATCTTTGTTGTAGAAATGTACAAATGCTATGGAATAATTGTATTTTTAATCTAAAAACATAATAAGTGTGAATGAAAGTTATTATTATTATGTTCATTTTTTTCTTAAATATTTTTATACATTATGCAATAAAATTTGTATTATACAATTATTTTGGGCAAACATACCATTACCATTATAACTTCCGTTATCTTTTCCACTATTGTTACTATGTACATGCATCCACCATATTTTTCTTATATTCTTCATTATATATATATATATATATATATATATATATATATATATATATATATAGTATATATATATATATATAATATATATATATATATATATATATAATTATTATTATTATATATTATTATTATATATTATTATTATTACAATTATTTAAATATCTAAAATCTAAATAAATTAAAATTTTAATATAAAGTACTAATATTTGGCTCCTATTTTTTGTGCATCGTGCATAAAAATGCTAGTAATAAAATAAAAATTTAAGAAATAAAAAACTGGAGGAATGGAGAAATGAAAAATTGGAAGAATGGGAAGGAAAACTGGAGGAATTGAGAAATGGAAAACTGGAAGAATGGAAAAGGAAAACTGAGAAATGGAGAAATGGAAAACTGGAAATGAAAAACAGAGAAATGAAGTAAACGACCCCTATATTTATAACATTTTTTCTCCTCAATTATTTATATAAGTACATTAGTCCCCTCAATTATTTTAAAAGTGGTGGTTTTCTCCCCCTGATATATTAAATTGACATTTCTACTCTTAAAGTAAACATTTTATTTATTTTACTTCTCCAATAAATTATTGTGTATATGTAGCAATGACCACGGTTCGATTCGAACTTAACTGGACACTATAACAATCGAATTAAAAGTTTTCGGTTATGATTCAGATCTAGAACCCACTATTTGAATTTCAATTTATTAAATTTATGAACCAAAAAACTGGATCATGAACCGTGAACTGGCGGTTCCGGATCCAGTTCGCGATTTTGAACCGTCTTTATTTTAAAAATTTATTTTATTTTTTATTTTAAAATAGTCTAAATTCAACAATAAATGTATTTTATTTTTTCAGTTCGAAACATGAACCGACCATTCCGGTTTGCGATTTTAATAAACTCTAAATATCGTGTTTTGATTCAAAATTGTAATTGGAATATTTGGTTGCTATAGTATCTGTTTGGTTTGAACCAAATTATAGTAATAATTTATTCGAGAAAAAATAAATGAAATATTTATTTTAAATATTTATTTTAAGGGTAAATATGTCCATTTAACATTTTAAGGAGGAAAAAAGCCACTTAAATAATTCAGAAGGGAAAAGTGCTATAAGTATATAACTCAGGGGGAAAAAGTGTCATTTTCCCTAAATTATAAATAACTTAGTTGAAATAACTCAATAACTAATGGAGTAAGAGCATTCTCAACAGTTGTGTTTCTGAAGAGTTTTTACTGGTATAATTAGGAAAAAGAAAATGTGAGGGAAGAAAAAAAGAAAAAAAATTACACGCAATAAGTGATGGAGTGAGCATTCCCAATAAAGATTTACGCGCCCAGATTTGCGCTCACGCGCGCAGCGTGATTTTATTTATTTATTTATTTTCGTGGGGCCCACATGCTTGACAAAAAACCCGCTCCTTCAACAAAGTTCAAATCTTCTCTCCCCTCCATTTCTCTCATCCACGTAAGCTATGTTCTCTTAAAAAACTGAGCAAACTCCAATGATGGAGATGATCTCAGTGAAACACAATTTCTATATTTAAATATTACACGTTATATTTTGTTAACATCTTTTTTTATTGTGATTTATCATTTATCTACTCTATGTAATTTGCAGATTATAATACAAAAATACAATTTACCCAGTGCAACAATAGATTTCTCTAATCACCAAATAAAAAAAATAAAATTATCAACATAACTGTATATTTTATAAAATAAAGTTGAAATTTTGTATAGTACTGAATACTAAAAATTCATTCTATTTTGTTAAAATCTACAATGTATTGCATCTTTTAATATTTTTAATATTTAATATTTTAAAAATCAATATAAAAAATGCTCCTAAATAGTACTCACTCCGTCCTATATTATGTGTCTAGTTCAGTTAAGTAGTTAACGATGATTGATTTAAATTATTTGAATTCAAATTTAGTATCATTATCATTATATAAAATTTATATATTTAGAAAATTACATTAAAAGTACTATAAAACACACAAAAAATTAAAACTAATAAAGAAAATAAGCAAATAAATAATATTTAATTTGACCAATAAATAATAAATATGACGGATAAAATGGGACAGAGGGAGCATATACTTTGTCAATAAAGAGAATATAACTCTTTATTATTGCACGCAAAGTGCACACATATTGTTGTTACGTAATTTTAGTTTTATAGATTGTTTGGTAGTTAAAAATGTTTACCCTTCCATAACAATTTAATTAAAAAAATGAAAAATGATGAGATATACGAAGTGTATTTGTCAATTTTTTACTCTAGTAGTGTGGTTTTTGACTTTTGAGATAGGGAAGTAAACTTACTCAGAAGGACAAACAACACACTTGAAGTGTCATTTCAATTGCCACAATCGTCGGGGAGATCTTCAATGCTAACATGTGTTATGACCGACCTGACTGACCTATGGATGAGCGACGTATGCCCCTCGTCAGAAGAAATTACAACATTTATATATGGTCTAGCACTATAAAAGGTAGCTTACTCTGCATAAGAAGGGACTTTAAAGTGCTATAAAAGCTAGCTTACTCCATGAAAGAATGGACTTTAGATCTAAAACCATTTTTTTTTTTTTTTGAAAACTAAACCATTTTTAGTACTTATCAACCTTTTTTGCTACTAACTCTATTACATTGTAGTATCTGTGCAAAAAATTCATGTCTTTATCCTGAAGATGTGTGAATATAGAGTTATTTCATTTTATTGTATCAACTAAAATTTCTATCATCGCTGCTTTCTCAACTTATTGAAACATAAAGAGCCAATAACGCATCCATTAAGGTTTGAATTCACAACCTTCCATACGAAAGTTCAACCCGAGTACCATTAGACCAACATAGTCTTGGTTAGTACTTATCAACCTTCTAAACTCCAACAAAACGTTTTAGGCTAATAATTACATATATAAAACCTTATATTTTACTTGCAATTACATATACGGACTTTACGTATCTACCTAAGATAAATAACATTATTAGAAAAGTTATTACATGTTTGGTGAACACTCTGACCTATTGAAAGTTCGTTTGAGTTAATTAAGGACGTGATTCTTTTATTAAATTGTGAGAAATAAATGCAAGA
Source organism: Ipomoea purpurea (assembly GCA_009835305.1). Lineage (NCBI taxonomy): Eukaryota > Viridiplantae > Streptophyta > Magnoliopsida > Solanales > Convolvulaceae > Ipomoea > Ipomoea purpurea. Next base: position 7,522 of record VALG01004628.1, on the reverse strand, counting down.
TAGAATGTTCTAATTATTTTCAAGTAGGACAGTCTTTATAATTATTTTTTCAAAAGCTAATACTTTATGGTCTAATATCCTCCTCTCTACAAATAAATAATACTCCGTAATAATCAAGTCAAATTTAAGTTCATAGTTTTGGTAATGAATCCAAAATTAAGTTCATAAGTTTTTTTTTTTTTTTTTTTTGCTAGCAATCGTAAAAGCCTACCAATGAGGGTTTTTTTTTTTTTTTTTTTTTTTTTTTTTAAAGAGGAGATATGAATCTAACTTTGTTGTGAGTATTAGATTCTTTTTTAATACCTAGGGTTTTTACTAGGCCTGTGCAAGACTCGACCGGTTCGACATAACCGATCGACCCGCTAACTGAAATTGGGCTTGGTCCGATTGTCTCTACCCGAGAAGCGTGGCCGAAGCAATGCTCTATACCGCTGCGGTTATTTAGAAACGGGTAGGGTTGAGAAATATCTCATCCGAACCGCCCGACTACCCGAAAAAACATATACACATATTATATATATATATATATGTGTGTGTGTGTGTGTGTGTGTGTGTGTGCGCGCGCGGCGCGCTCTTTGTGTTCAGATCTCCAACCCTAGATTCATTTGTGACTTTGTGCGTAGTCGGCAGTCTTGACTCGTTCTCTCTTCTCTCCGATCTCATACTTCTCATCTCTCAAGTCTCAAGTCTCAGTCTCTTTGTCTCTCTTGAGTTTTGATTCTTCACTCTTGATTTGGTAGTTACTAGTCTGTAGTCTATATCTCACAGACTCGAGACGCCCTCCGTTGGAAGCCCCTAGCCACGGTAGTTCGTTGGTTCAGTTCGCGACTTCTGAGTTTGTTGTCGCCGGTGGAAGCCCTACAACTCCGGTGAGGCTTTTATCTGTAGAGATTAGACTCATTAGAGACTACATCTTTAAGGTATGCCGAAACCCTAGTTTAGACATTTTTATTGTTGTTTATTCTATATGTGTGTAAGACTGTTGACTTGTTAATCTGTTTCACTGTGACATGTGTAACTCTGTAAGTTTTATTGTTATTCTATATTGTGTAAGTCTGTTGTTGTAGGCCCTAATTAGAGTTTGCCCTAATTCTATCAAAGTGTGGAAGCCTGGAAGCCCTTAATTGATGCTTAAATTCTGTTGATATGTGAGTAATTTGATTTTTGTTATGCTACTTTGATTATAATGAAATTAGGGTTTGCCCTAATTAGGTTTTTCCCTAATTCAATTAAAGTGTGGAAGCATGGAAGCCCTTAATTGATGCTTAAATTCTGTTGATATGTGAGTAATTTGATTATGTTATGCTACTTTGATTATAATGAAATTAGGATTTGCCCTATTTCAATTAAAGTGTGGAAGCCTTCATAGCCCATATATGATGAACTTTGGAAGTTCTGAAATAAAAATATGGAATTATGGACTCTTAAATCAGTGAATGTGTGACACCCCGTAATCCGAATTCTATTAAGGAATTAATTAAGTAATTAATTCTAAATCAATTGGTAATTTAATTCCTTAAATTTTTGAAAATTCAATAGCTGGGGACTAGTAATTGACTAGTCAACCCAAGTCAAGTGTTGTACCTAAAGCTTTGTGAATAGTTCCCTTGTTCCCTTACACTTTTCATCTTAGTAAGGGTAAAGAAGACATTTCCTTCATAATTGTATTCCAAGCTAACTAGAAGACACCTTTCATTTCTTTCCTAACACTTTCAAATCAAAAGCTCTTCATTCTCTCTAAAAACCTAGCTAGCTTTCTCTCCAAGCTAAGTTTAGGGTTATCAAGATCTTCAAAGTTTGTCTCCCAAGATTTCACCTTTCCTACTCTTGAGCATCTATGGAGGGGTAAGATCCATGCTCCTTTTTGTGTTTTTAGTGTTTTCTACGGTATCTTTTCTAAAGGTGAAATCTTTATGATCTTTTGGTGTGTTCTTGAAGTGGGGTGTGGAAGGTGAACCTTGTTAGGAGCTTTGAGAAGTGTTTTATGTGAAGGTTGAGTCTTCAAGAGGTAACCCATGCTCTACAAAATCTATTTTGCTTACCTATATGATGATTATTGGATTCTACATGTGATTTTGCTATGAAATGTGAGCGTTGATGCATTGTCTTGTGAAAATGCATATCTAGAGCTTGTTATTAGGGTTCATGTAAGCCATTGCTTGGCTATTCCTTAGATTCAACTCATTTGGTTGTATTTGGTGAGATTTGGCTTGTTTTGGACTTGAATTTTGAGCTTTGTGTTGAAAATCCCCAAAGGGATTAATTTGTGCAGGGTATTGTACCCGCGGGCAGAACGGCGGGCAGTGGGCTACCCGCCGCCCACTCGGGGTACACACTCGTGGGAAATGGTTCCCGCGGGTGGAACCACAGGTGGTGGTCCACCCGTGGCCCCACTCGCGGGGTACGTTATGTGGTTGGTTGGGGATTTGTTCCCTGTGATTCTTTTGAATCGGTATTTGGTCTTTTGACTTCCCGATGTTCTTTTGTGGAACTATTTGAGTGTCTTCTTGATGTTTCGTATGTCTAGAACTATATGGTAGGAATCCATGTAGGTTTTGGTGTCTTGAATCGTGCTAAGTGTTCAACATTGTGATTCGTTGAACCATGGTGGGTCTTGTGTGTTCTTCGGAACTATGTTTGGTTTACCCGTTTGATAAGCATGCTAGTTCGGTGTTTAAATGCTAGCATGTGTGGTTTGTCATTTCCTATTGTTGATGATGACTTGTGTCAATCATCGTTGTTGTCGGATTGTGATCCATTCCTTGATTGAGTATGGTTTAATATCTTCGTTGTGATCTGTTGATTGATTCCTATTGTGGTGTGGTGTGTGTGGCTGTACCTGGATTGCACGATTAATGGTATGAGACTTTAGTCACCAAGGTACGGTAGTGGTCCTCGTGGTGGCCATGACGTGATTATGGAGTTTGTGACCTGTGTGTCGGGTTCACGTATTTCTTGGGAGACATGTGTTTCCATGTGTGTGATCGGTACCCTCGTGTACTATGAATCGATGGTTTTGTCGGCGGATGGGGACGACGGTCCTCGGAGGGAAAAGGTTGGACTTGTATGTACAGGGGTCCTGGAGGTAATGGTTGGAACTAGCTATAAGGTTGGGGGTAGCCATAAGGTTGGAACCAGGCATAAGGAAGGCATATCAATTCGTGATGTGTGATGTCACGAAGGCATGTGTTGCCATTGTTGTGTATTTCTCTATTTGTGACATGTGTTGTCACAAAGGCATGTGTTGCCAATGTGTGTCTTTTGTTATCTTGTGTTATGCCTGTCGGGTGTTATTCTACTGAGTGATGGTAGAATACGCCTTGAGCCGTTCTTGTGAGTCGTTGTTACTTTTGTTGTCTTGGGATGTGTTCCCTTATCTTTGTTGTGAGTGTACAGAGTCTTGTGATCGACTTCTACTCTTGGCTTTGAACTATATATATTATATCTCGTTTCGCAAATGATTTGTATATACACTATCTATGTATGATACTTAACATGTATTGGTGGTTACCAGCATCATTCGCTGACCGGGCGTCGTCCCATATATTTATGTGTTTCTTTCAGGTCCCGAGTAGAGGCGAGCGCGATCTAGAGATGGATAGTATAGATCCCTCAGACCTTGTAGTTGTTTTGTCCTGTGTGCCCTATGCTGGATTTAGGCTTGTTGTTGTTTGACCTTGTCCCATGTAGACATATTATGTTGATGTTGTTTACGCCTGTGCGTTCACCGTAGTGTGGACGTGGCATAACACTCTACGTTTTCCATATACTTTTTTTTGAAAAACCAATGTGGTTATATTTATAAATAACTCAAAATTGAATCAGGTGGGATAACATCCCAGTCATGGTTGCAGTAGGCGCTAGGCGCTAGTCGGGCGCCCGGGCAGCGCCTAGCGCCTAAGCGGTCTAGGCGGCGCCTAGGCGGAATCTAGGCGCTAGGCGGGCGCCAAAAAAACAGTGGTAGACTTGCAGTTTGACAATTTTAATGAGGTTGTTTTCAACATTTATTTAAATAACACATCCAAATAACTGAATTAATGATAATTCATAAGTCATAACATCAAAACTATGGTTTTCAAAAAAAAAAAAATTATATATATATAAATGAAAAAATTAGCAAGGTCAAGTCGGCCGGGTTAACTCGGCTAACTCGACAGAAATTGACCAGTAAACTCGCGTAATCGGCCGAGTTAGGCGCTAGGCGGCCAAATTAGGGCGCTAGGCGGCCGGTCTCCTAGGCGGGAGCCTAGGGGGAAAATCGCCACGGCTTAGGGGAGCCTAGCGCCTAGGCGGCGATTACTCGGTGCCTAGGCGGATTTTTGCAACCCTGATCCCAGTACATAGTCGTATCGTGATTAAAAGCATCAGCTGCTAACATATGTGCTAAATAATTTTGCGATCTAGGAATAAAAGTTGCTGAGCAAGAAATAAACATAGCCATAGTAGTCCTACAGTCATCAAGGGCATAACCAAGGTAGGATCTAGGTTGAATTGCCGAAGTCGCTAAATATGCCTGAAGAGTCTGGCAGTCTGTAAATAACTCAACTGTTGATTCGCCACGTGCCCTGAGCCATGATAAAACTTCCTTGCACGCAAGAGCCTCGGCCATGAGCGGTGAGAAACAGCTTTGTAAGGATGCGACATATGCTGAGATGTATCCGCCGTGCGCATCAAACAATACTACTCCAACTGTGGCGGTGTTCGACTGGGGCCGAAACCAGGTGTCGATAAAACAGTGTAGCGGCTCCATTATTTCCATTCCAGCAGTGGCAACTGGAGGTGTCGACGGCGTTAGCTGTGACTCGGCAGGGGGGTTAACCGGCGGTAACGACATTAAGTTTGGCAGTGGCATGGTTGGCCGGCTGTGAGGGGCAGCCACATGCACCTGCTGCCATGCATGCACGGATACTATGGCCGTCGCAATAATCTTCTTTGGCATTGGCAGACATGCATTCCAAACGACCTCGTTCCGGCCGTCCAAATGTTGTATAATATTCCAGCTACAAACAATATCCCATTAGTATCTAGAACATTTAGGATTACCCTAAACCATTTCTGGAAAATATTCGTTACAAAATGGGAAGTGGAAGGTTAGATTGATCCCATATGGACCTAGCATAGTCACACAACACTAAGGCATGCATTGTGTTCTCATTCATAACTCCACACGTGGCACATATTGGGCTTATCTCCACCCTCTTTATAAGAAAATTGGTTGTGGTAGGAGGATATCACCTATAGCTTTCCATAGGGTTTGCCATTTATCAAAACCAGTATTATTCTCATAAGTGCCCACAGTAAGCCTGTACCCATTCTTGACTGAATAGCAACCATTTGAGTCTCCATACCAATACCATATATCCTCATATTCCTGCGAGATCGGGATATTTAAAATTCTTGCTATGTCATTTGGTTGGAAAATATCTGCTAAAATGTGTGGATCTCATGTACCAGTATTCTGATCAATTAATCCCACTACTTTCGCACCAGCTAGTTGTGGTGGCATCTCCGTTTGGACCATTGGATTCAGATCATCCTGAAGCTAGGGATTTTCCCATATCAAGGTAGACTTTCCATCCCCAATACGCCGTCTTACCCCACCTGTTATTAATTCTTTGGCAGCCATAATACTATGCCAGCAATAACCAGAATTATTTCCAATATTCGCCTCATAGAACGAGTTTTTAGGGTAGTACCTTGCTTTGTATACTCTAGATACCAGTGAGTCAGTATTTGGTTAACAATCTCATGCCTGTTTACCCAACATTGTCAAAGTTAAATGCCTTTAGATCTGACCCCAGACCACCGTACTGTTAGGGATACTACCAATTATCCCATGCCTTTAATGAATTACCAACGGTCATCCCTGAGCCCCAGCCAGTAGCGATTCATCGTCCGCTCAATAACTGTTACACACAGATATAGGCAACATAAAAAACACTTCATTGAAAAGATAGGCATATCTTGAGCCACACTTTTCAACAATTATTTCCTTTTCTTGCATGTGAGAGAAAATTTCTTGCTCCACGTCCCCAATTCTCTGTCGGATTTTTTCCTCAAGATAGGCAAATGCTGCCCCTTTATTCCTCCCCACAAAATGTGGTAATCCCAGATATTTGCAATAATTAGGTTGGCTTGGTCACCCCTAAAATATGAGCCACCACATCCCTGCATTCCTGACTTGTATTCTTTACTGTAACAGATACTAGACTTATGATAATTTACCATCTGTCCAGACAAACTCTCATAGACTGCCAAAACAATTCTTCACCTCAGGTAGCCTCACGTGGGTTGCTTTGAAAAATAACAGGCATCATCAGCAAAAAAACAAATGAGATATTGGGGGGTGCACACGCGGACCCTGCAGCCATGTATCAAACCTCATTTCTGGTGCTTGTGTAATAACACAGTAGCCCCCTCCGCACATATAATAAACAGATAATGGGAACAATGGATCACCCTGTCTGAGACCCCGGGTAGGTATGATCGGTCACTGGTAGCACCATTATCAAAAACTTGTATGACCACAGTAGTCACACATAACATAATAGCTCCACCCATCTTTCATCAAAACCCAAGGCCTTTAACATCCCTTGTAAAAATGCCAACTCCTACAGTTCATAGGCCTTTGCCCATGTCCAATTTGAGGCTCCCATCCTACCACCCCACACTGCTTTCACTCAGATAATGACCACTCTGCTGCTATCAAGATATTATCAGTAATGAAGCGCGTATTTGGTATGAAACGCACTCTGCGACTCAGATTTTTTTTTTAACATTCTCCATCAGGTTTCATTCTTTGTGTAACCATTTTAGCCATTATCCTTTTTTAAACCACCATTTCTTACTGTGGATCTCTAACTAAGGGCTATGTCTTCAAATCCGTTGCCCGTCAGGCGTACATTTCTTTGGGATCAATACAACATTCGTATTCATTCAACTAGCAGGAAAGTTTCATGTATTTAGATAATCAACAATAAACTTTGAGAGATCCCCACCTACCAATCCCAAAAATGCTGATAAAAGCCTGGATTCATATCCATCCGGCCCTGGTGCTTTTATCTGGAAACATGTGCAAACAGGGCTTCCTAACTCCTCCACCCTAAAGGGTTTAAAGGGGGAAGTGATTCATTCTGTAAGGGTGTAACTTTGGGCATAACCCTTTAAATAATTTTGCCGCCACTGGTGGATTGCTAGAGCAAAAGATATTTGGCAAAATAATTCTGGACAACCTTTCTCATATCATCCCCCTCCACCCAATCCCCATCATCATTCATAATTCATAATAAATAATTTTCCGTTTGCGGTTAGAGGCATACATGTGATAGAATTTTGTATTGGCATCTGACCATTTAACCAGTGGTTGTTGGCTCTCTGCTCTCGTGAGATGCACTCCACACATCAATGGCGCCTCAAGCTCGGCTCATGTGAGTTTGGAGACTCTCTTACCAATGGAGGCGGTGGAACTCAGGTCAATGGTGCTGGATCCGTACGCTCCTTCAGATAGAATCTTTTGTTGTTA
>VALG01004625.1:0-11886 GCA_009835305.1 Ipomoea purpurea | reverse complement strand
CACTCTCGTCACATTATTATGGAGATAATTAAGGTTCTCGCCATTAGTTATGACAATATTTCTGTATTCAAACACTTGACATCGATTGTTACGGAATTTATGGTATGTAGTCGTGCGATAATTATGTGACATATAGTTTATAGATTATGGGAAAGTGTAGTGGTAGGTACAGCATCCTATGGAATCTGGGTATACTTGTGGGGGTTGATGAACTGGCCGTCTGTTTTTTTCTGGACAGACGAGAGGCGTGAGTGAAGAAAGTGGAACTCTGAGAGCGGGGGGCGCTGGATGTTGAGGATGTCAGCTGTGGGAGAAAGAGACTTGTGGCGCATAATTCAGAAGACATCCCACTTTATTTGACGGGCGGCTCGGACCATATTGCGACTAAGAAGCAGAAGGCTCCATCATCACCCTGCCCCTCCCACACAGAACCAGGTTGTTTCAACTCCGCATTTCTCTGAAGCCTCAAGTAGCAGCGCGGGGGCGAGGGTATGGTTTTCCGAGGTCCACGGCTATTTTACTTAAATTTGTATTTCATTATTTATGTTGCTGTATATTCTATTGGTGATTTAGCTGTATTGTTAGAGGATGACATTTCGGTTCAAATGGATGGTTGATTACTACCTTGCTTCACCCGGGGATGATTTTGCAACTCTGCTGCATGGCTGGCCCGGACCCGCCACCTCCGGCTGGAAGCGTTCCCTAGATGCTCCTGGCCGGCCGCGTCCCCCTCGTACCGGTCTTTGATATTGCTAACATGGGTCCCCGCTGCAGGTTGGGAGGACAAAGGGGTTTAATTCTCCGAAACCTAGTACATGAAGTGGTTCACAAATTGATGGAATATATGGTTTTTAGATTATGGATATGTTAGTTATTCAGTTACTGGGATGTGTACCTGTAGACCCCGTAGTTTATAGTTTGTAATTCTGGAATTATATGTTATTGCAATTATGGAACTATTATGGTATGCAATTATGGAATTGCCTAGATATGCAATTATGGGAATTATAGTTATGAAATTAATGGGAGATTATAGTTATGCTAATGTATGGAACTATTAGTTTATGCAAATTGCTGGAAGGTGTGATATATATATAATTCTGGTACTGTATAGCTTTAACATTGGTTCAACAACATGATTATTTGGGATTATGACTACTCATGTCCTGCATTTGTGTACTGCAGCTTCAAATTGAGTCCCATATGGACGGAGTGGATGAAGGGGATCTCCCAAGCTGACATTAAAATGAAGGGAATTTCAATGGAGAGATTGAGCTATAAAATAAACCAGCTTCGAGAACCTAGACATCGAGTAATGCCAGACTCTGGTAAGGTTCTGATTACCTCCATGTCCAATTTGGACTTTATTCATGGTCCAAAAAAATACTAACATGGCTTGTAACCTTGAATTTGAATTAGAGGCTGATGTTGGTTCGCATTCATCGCCATGGTAACGTTCGTCGTTGGGTCTGCTTCAATGTGAAAGACGTAAGAGTAGCAGGTCGATTGACAACAAGGGAGTTAAGTTTTTTTTTTATTTTTTTTTTTTTTGTTTTTTTTTTTTTTTTTGTGTTTCTTTTTTTCCACTGATGTTTCAGAGAGAGCGACAAATAATGGCGACGCCCGCTGCCGACACGTTAGTTGGGTAATTTTGATAAGAAAAGAAAAAGAAAGAAGAAAAAAAAAAAAAAAACCGTGTGACAGTTGGGCGTGTGACCGATACGCGTATCTAGTTGACTTAAGAAAGCATCTATGCAAGACTAAATAACTTTTCTGACCAGATTGAGCAGTTCAGTGGTTATTAAGGCGCCGAGGCCACTCCTTGTATGAGAAATTGCAAAAAGTTGCTATAAAGTACCTTAAGTTGGACTGGGCAAAACACTGAAAGTGTCACTGATTGTGGAATCTATGTACTCCGGCATATGGGAGACATACAAAGGGACTCTACAAGACTGGCAGCCAGGATTCAAGAAGAATATGCGTCTGAATGTAAGACTACAATACATATTATAGTTTCAAAATACATTAAAAAATAAATAAAACTGCAAATGACTAATTACTTAATGTTCTTTGTTTATAGGCAAAAATTCATGTGCGAACTGCAAGCGAAATATGCTGCCACCTCTGAGAAGAGTGAGAATGAGACGCCGAGTCAGGGAGGTTCTACAACGGCCAAAGTGTTTCCAAAATAATTGAATGAATACTGCTGCAACATGTGAGCTGAATTCTAAAACAGATGTGAAATGTTTGTACCTACACTGACGTGTTTATGCTTTTGTGAGATGCATGATGTTAATAGGCTGAAGTAACAAGTTGTACATATGATCTATGGGCACTGCTTTTTTTTTTTTTTTTTTTCACGATCAAATCTAAAGTGCGAGTGACGTATATAAGATCTCGGCACTCATTGCAGTAACTATTAAATTCCATGAATTGCATTACGCGGCCGCGGGGATCCGGGCATAATTTTCATAATTTCAAAACTCATAATATTCCCCCATTTTTTTTTTAAAAATGGGGTGGATAGTCTACGAGAGTTGTCGCGAGTTAAGTTTGCAGCGTAGACTATGGAGTTCCATAATTTGCGTAGGACGGAATAATAGCCATAATTGCAAAACGAGTACTGACATCCATAGGCTTGGTAACTATACACCACAATTGTTCGTAACTACAATTCCATCACATGGGACACTACACATTGCATGACGAATGCCATAACTACTATTTTCATAATTCATGACTTGATATAATTTCCATAATGACGATACCTTTCATAATTGCATTGACTACATTCCGATAGACTTGCATGACTACAAATTCCATAATGAAGTCAACTATAATGCCTTCATACTTTCATAACTTTATAGTTCCATTAATGCAAAACTGTACATATCCAGGAATTAGGCAAAACTATAAGTCCAGGAATTACATAAAATCAGGATTGATAACGAACTTGTACTTTGTCGAATCATACACCTAACATTGTCATCTAAACCCTTATAAACTGAACACAAACTGTAACTCGAAGAACTTGGATGTACTGGGTATCCGATCCCGCAAGCAAACTTGGGGATATGTTTTTCAACACCAGAAGACTGAACAATACCTTTGTACGCTGCAATGCCCAGCGCTTGTATTTGCACGCACTCGCCCTTCTTCTCCCCCTTTGGCAGAGATGCTAAGCTTCTTTCAATGCAACACCAGCGCCTCCCTTTGTTACGCTCACCTTCTCAATCTCCAGCTTGCAAGCGATTGAACACCCACGCACTTGAACGATGAAACACCGTGCAACTCTTTCAATATGCAGCAATGCCCAACCCTCGCTCTCCACACCTTGTGTGTGCTTTACGATCATCAACAGCTCGTCACGTACAATGTTGGCTAGCTGACGACTACGTTATCCTGTGACTAGGACACCACACTGAATGTCTTTGAAACCCTCTACTGAATAGCGTCGAAGCACGCCAAGATGGGATGCAGGACACCAAGCGTTATAAGACGGGGCATCAGACATCAATTGTGTTGAGCCAGGTCGGGGGCTGACCGGATCGGAATGAACCTGTTGACTTCCATCTTTGTTAAGACTTATATTTGGGTCGCGGGATACTAGAAACGACAATGTACATGAAGGAGAGTGCGGTTAGATCAATGACGAACCATCAGAATTCCCAACTCAGAAATCAACTTGCAAACTACAAGAAATTGGTCAAGTAGGGCTGGGTTAAACTACAAGAACGCTCAGTGGCTTCATAAGTATCGTATATTGGCCGCCACACGTGATGACTTCTGTTGGATGGCCTCAGTTCACCACCGTCTGGGGTCTTGATGAACAGGCCACTGTCTCTTCGATGAAGGTGTGCGCGTCAAACGAGAGCAGGGGCAATAGCTATCTTCCAGAGTCGTGCTGCATAGCCTGTAAGCAGCCCCCGTGTTGACGGATCCCCTAGAGAAACCTAATGTGGAGAGGTTGTTCGTACACCAGAGTTACCCCAAAAGGAAGATTAGAGATTACAATAATTGCTTTAAATAGTTAGGAATAGCATAACCCACCAGTAGCCCATGGAGGCCCCCATCTCTAAAGCCCCAAGGCCCCTGAGTCCCTAGCAAGAATGCTAGACCTAGGAGAGTGTATAGTGAAAATAAGGAACCGTAGAAGGCACCGTGGGATGAGGAATTCCCACCACAGATGAATGGCTTCACAGTCCAGAGAGGATGAAGGAGATTCCTGGTGAGGAGAAATCGCAAGGAAACAAAAAGCTACAAGGAAGGTACCCCGCGTCACTAGCCAGAGGATTTGGTTTAAGGCTAAGGAGGGTAAACCCACTGTCTCAACAAGAACGCCGTAGATTTTTATAGCTATGATGTTCCCCCGCTTTAGGGGGTTCCCCGATATTATGTGCGTTGATGAATTGTGATATTATTATTGATGATTGGTGTGATGATTCCATGGGTGATCTTGATGATCTTGATGCTGAGAGGTTCTTGATAATTATGGTGTCTTGGATGATTGTGTGGCGTTCTTGATGAGTTATTATGATTGTTTATGATAATATGTATAATGTTCTTGAATGTTTATGTGATATTCTTACCGAATCTTGATAATAGAAGATGAATTGTGCCCTTGATTGATTTAAAAGTGATTAGAACCCTAGGTTGTATCGTATGATATTATTCTGGTATATTGGGTGGTAATTCGCATGTTTGGGTGTTGATTATGTTTAGAAAAGCATGATAGGTTATTGTGTCGTATGTTTCTTGCCTTTGATCCGTTAATTGTCTACGTGTTGTTATCAATAACGTTTAAAAGGTGTCTAAGCATGGTTTCGGGTTCCACAAAGGTTCCCGGGGCGCTTTTGGTGATGAAAGAGTCAGTGGGGGTAGGTGGGGGGTAGGACCCGCCACCTACCGCGGCCTCTATTGGTGTGCCGGCAGCGGGCAGCCGGCGGGGCAGCTGCCCGCCGGGCACCCGCTGCCCCGGAATCTTCATCGCCGGCGGGTGACCCCTCACCCACCGGCTACCCGCTGGAAATTTACCCACCTTGGGTCCTTGGCTTTCCCCGTTTGATGTTCCCCCGATCCCCAAATGTTGTCCCAACGGACTCCGTTTATCATGCCGTGTCTAGTTTGATATTTCAGTATCGTTCGTAGGTTTATAAGTCTTATATATGCATGCTAGTGAATCGGTAGCCCGTCGACCTATGGTGGAAGAAGTATGAACCCCTTAGGACTATCCATAGTATGTGAAGAATCACGCATAGGCTTTGTTATACGCTTTCTCCCCCTTCCTAATGGTGTAATGTGGGTTGCATGTGCTTTGTTATGTTGTTATGTGTGCATGATACCCCAATTCGGTGCGATCGGATTGGTTATTCCTGAGCTGCGGTCCACCGTTTGGTTGCGATCAAACGTTTCTACATGAGGGCTGCGGTTCATATTTCCTGGCTGCGGTCAGATGACATTCTCTTGGGCTGCGTCCACTGTGTTGGTTGCGATCAAACTATGATGAGCTGCGGTTCATCGGTCGGTTGCGATCGACCCTCCGTGTTGTGATACGGCAGGGTGCTGCGGGCCGTGTCAGGCTATATGCGCTGACCCACATGTATGGGCATGCGATTGGTCCTGTGGCTCCAACAAAGTGTGTTGTGTGATGAGATATTGATGTGTTGTGATTATGAGTATCTTGGGGATGTGACTGTGGGATTTATGTTGGGTTATGATTATTAATTGTGCTCAGCTTTACCTGCCTTGCCTGTTGTGAACTGTATATGCTTGATATAACTGTTGCTTGTGCTTAGCTCTGTCTGTCGAGTCTATCCCTGTTTTTAAAAGCTAGAGTTCGTAGGATATATCTTCATGCTCAAAATGGTTTTCGTATATCTATATATATATTATTTATTTATTTATATTTATATATGTATTGTATTTCAACGCGTTGGAGTGGGTTACCAGCATCTCTCGCTGAACAGATATATTTGGTTTTCAGGCACAGAAGAATAAGTCACTAGAGCGCGCTAGAACTTGCAGCGTAGAAGTAGATAGTTTCCCTTTCGGCCTGCATGCCATGCTTATGCATTACATTATTAAGGATATTAGTTAGATAGCCTGTGCAACTGAGTTCTCTAGCTCAGGTGTGGCATAGCACCCCGAACTCTTGTATTATGTTTTGGGATTTAATAACGATTCTACCTTTAATATATAAGTTTTAAAAGTTTTGAAAAATCTGGGGTGGTTACAATACCTCTCTAGCATGTTCACATGCTCCATCATCATAGCGGGTACCCCTTGAGCACACCGAAAGTCTTCACCATTCTCTTTACTTCTCATTCAGAAATTACGCTTACAAACGATGAATAGAAATCACAAAGACCCGCTGTCTTGGACAACCTTCTAGAAATCGAATGATTTGGTAGTTTCACTCCTTTGTGACGATAGAATGCCCCCAAAAATAGTCCATGTTAAATGCTGGACACCACTTCTCCCTACAGTCATATAGCTTTTCTAACTAAGTATTCTTGTGACATTTATAGTCAGTCACCAACCTGAAAATGGTAAGACAAAATCCCAAATGTTTATGAAGCAGAGATATTAACAAGCAACATCACCCACATCTAACACATACTCAGAATTTCTACCACTGTATATACATAATTGGGAATACTATATGTCCATAATTGATAGACTACTATATTCATAATCCATAATACTACATTTCCAGGCACCACCAGTAAGTTTAACTGCATATATCCATAATCGATATACTATATATCCATAATCGAAATACATATTAATCCATATGCATTTCCAGGACCACCAGTAAAGTTCAACTGCTATATATCCATAATCGAAATACTATATATCCATAATTTGATGCACTATACATCCATAATCCATAAAACTACATTCCAGTGACCACCAGTCAGTTCACCTGCTATACATCCATATATTATCCATAATAGTATAACTAATACATCCAGTAATTCATATACATATGAAACATAATCCAATAAAAACGATTAATTACTAAAACATACCTTGTTCCAATAGAGTTGAAATTCAGCTTCGGTCTCTATGTATTTTCAACACGTAGTTTAAAATATCCAAGAAATCCTTATTGTTCCTTAACGTCTTGATATGCTTCTTTGAATTCTCACCAATATGCCATATGCAAAGACGGTGACGTGATGTTGGAAACACTTTAGATATAGCAGCAGCCATAGCTGCACATTGATCTGTCATAATAGTCTGTGGAGACTTGCCACCCATCGATCTTGAAAACGCTTTAAACAACCACACAAACGATTCTATCCTCCTCGTTCATCAAAAACCCGCATCCAACATTACATTCATGCAATGGTAATTCATCCCTACGAAAGGGCCACAAATCATATCGTATTTGTTTGTGCGATATGTCGTATCATGCACTAACAAATTCCCTAAACACCTCGTAATCTCGTCTCTCATTTCACCATCCCTCCAAAAAAAAAAAACTGCACAATCTTGCATCCAAATCAAGTTCAAAATCAAAGAAAAATCAGTCTCGGTAGACTGCCTCCTCCTAAAAATTTCAATTAAAGAGTTAGAATCCGTCTCCATCCAATCGCTTGACTGTATCCGCAGCCATTGAATTATAAGCATCTCTATGGTGAAACCAACTAAAGGGGCCCCCCTGATTGGTGTTTTACGAACCTAATACCATCTACCAGTGCAACTCCACTGTCCTTCAAACCTTGTAAATATAAGAGCTGATTATCTCCGACACTCCTATGTGAACGAAGTAGATGACTCTTGTTGAACACACATAACTCGTGATTGTGCCTTTCTCGTGTTTTGTAATTGTCCACAACCCATCATCACCCACGTCAAATTGAACAAAACGCCACACCCTGTCCTTGTGTCAATTTTTGGAATAAGCCTTAACCGCACTGTTTCCTTATAACCAGCCTTAGAACAACAAAATTCTTCATTTGAATTGTGTTCGTAGATCCTTGTATCGTTGATGACCCTTCCTCACACTAAAACCAAGTCTATATGCATAACTGTATACACCTCAAAAGCCTCATCAACATTACTTACTACCAAACAACCAAATCTTGATCAACTGCAAATATATACACAATAATAACCATTTCCATTAACATATAATTCCTAACCAAAATTTTCTAATTAAAAGGTAAACCACTATGAATAAACCTGGAATTGATTAAGATCCATCGACATCTACATCTACTTGATCTGAACTCACTTAACCATCCACAATGCCTTCACTATAACTAATTATATAGACATGGTGAACATTACTTCAAACAGTTCATCAAACAGCAAAGACAGAGTGCCTACGGATTTCTGTATATAGTTATTTGATTATGGAAATATAGTTATACAGTTCTGGATACACAGACGCAACAAATGCCAAAACAGAGTACCCCGCTAATTCTGAATATATAGACATGCAATTCTGGAAATATAGTTTGAAATTATGGAATTATTTTTTGAAATTCTGGGATTGTTGTTATACAATTATGGAAATATACTTACGTGATTTTGTATGCATATTTGCACAACTAATGGCAGATTCTATACATAAAACACTGCTAATCACATAATCATACAAAAAAGCAAAAAGGAACAAATACAAAACAATAACAAGATCACCTTGAAACGAATGCCAATCACCAACTGCGGAATTCGTCTGCTCTGTTTCCATCCTCTATCTAGCAATCACTTTGTAATTCCAATCCCAACTGCGATTTCGATTTGCGATTGCGATTGCGATTGCGATTTGCGAATGTGATTGAGATTTCAATTGCGATTCCGGTGATATCGTATGCCAATACCACAGCGAACAACTGCCAGCGATTGAGTTTGAAACTTGGAAACAAACTCAAAAGGAAGTAAAGGCCGTTAATGGATTTTTTTAATAAAAACACCGTGTCATTAGGCTAAAACGATGTCGTGTGCATCTGTATGCACCATGCATGGGTGCATACAGATGCACAGCATAATTTGCGTGGCTCTATCTGCCTCTTATTTAATATAATGCCAGATTTGATAGTACATTAATCATCGGGATTTCATTGAAAACACTACATATGCTAAAAAGTATATCTAATAATAGGACTTAGTTCTGCTACGATGTGTATGATGTGAGTTAAGCCCATTCAGTGCAAAGTCAATACGAGCTTGTGAGACACAACAATTTACGGTAATTTATATCGTACATCAGGGTCTACAGTACACTGTGGATATATCCTGGTCCAATATAGAATTGTGATATAAAGAATTTGACATTTATGGTGTGGTGGCTGATTCATGAGAATTTGATGTACGTGTTTCTGGGCTTGTTTAACCATCCTTATGAACCTTACAATTGAACAGAGAAAGAGAGAGGAAGAGTGAGAAGAAAGAGCAGAGCAGAAGGGAAAGGGGAAAAGAGCAGGGGGGAGATTTAAGAGAGGAGGTAGGGAAATTGAGAGAAATGTATTAATTTCTGAATAAACCAAGCATAATCCTTCCATACAATCTACTCCTATTTATGTTAGAAGAAATCTCTAATAACATAAGTATTCTCTACTAAAATATCAAGTAACAATTAACAACCTAGCAACAATTAAAGGGTAAATTGACACCGTTTCCTGCCCTGTTGACGTCACGAGGATCTGCGATTGCTAGGGGTTTACAGTACCTTCCTATCTAACAGATCCTTGTCCACAAGGATCAAGCAAGGAAATTTGAATATGTCATTTTGAGTTTTGTGGTCATTGGTCCTTACTTGATACCACATATGCTTCCATTTCCTTGTGAGAAGATTACTGGTATTGATGCTTTTTCAGTACTGTCAGAAGTATTTTTGGAGTTCTCTTACTAAAAACCTTGGACGGTTGAGCTCCTAGAATAATCAACTTTTGTTAAATTTGAGTTCAAATTCCCACAGATCTTAGGGTTGCAGAATCCAAAGAACAAATGTAGTCTCTACATCATTTTCATTGGGTGCCCTTGCAAAGATTTAATCTCATCTTCTGTGAATGACCCAAAGATGAAACTTGATTATCCATTTCTTCTTTCAGTGCATCAAACTCATAATTGCATTTCTTTTGATTGTTAATGTTATAACTCCACTGCCCCAGTCTTTGACACAGCCCCATCCTTGACAAGTTTTTCCATAATGTCTTCCATCATGGCCACTGAAATGTCAGGAAAATTGGAGAGGACATCAGTAAGTTCAATTTTGTCAAGTGATAAGCACTAATCCCGTCCTGCTTAATTTATTAAATGACAGTGCGCCACAAGTTAAATGCTTTTGTTTTAATAAATCCTTTGTTACAATATTTTCATAAATATGTTGCACAACTAAATGTTTAATAATTTGAACTTATGAATTATATGAACAAATACAGATTAATACTTGTGGAATCTTTTGGACTTATTGTTTAACATACAACCCAATTTGAAATGTATGAATACAATAATTAATGGAGCATCTTAATGATCTGTTTCTAAATGATCACTCCTACTGATTAAATATTCTTCAGCGAAATTAATAAAGTGAACTTAATAATATGCATACTCATAATTGATTATTGTCCAACTAACAATAAAGACATAATTCCTCACCATTAGTTGGGCATACTAAATAATCAATTTTGGTTCCAATTAAAGTCCAATAAATAATGAAGATATGTTTCCCCATCATAGTTGGACATACTAAAAAAAACAAAATACATCTTCCAAAACCAAGAATTGAAGATTTGGCTTTACATTATTATTGGAATCCAAAAGACGTATGTCAAATCACGTAACTTACTACAGTTAGTACGAAGAACCGAACAAGATTCATGGATTAATTAATAAAAGTGACTAAATTTTTGGGAAGTGAATGAAAACATGTTTTGCCAATGCAAACATGAAACTTAGAATTATAATTGAGCTAAATTATAAATTCTAAGAATTGTGATAAATTATCATCTAATGGGTTGAGGGTTTATTGACAAAACTTGCCGTGGGATAAAGTTTAATTCTATTAAATCCAATTAAGAAACCCTTATGATAATATTTTTCACAATTACTAAAGAGCCAGAAGAATCTAGTGACATAAAGCTTGCATGTGGGCTAAAGTTTTACTCAATTAGATCCAACTGAAAAATGTTATTTATGATGAACATTATCAAATGAGTTGAAGAATCAAATGACATAAAACTTGCATGTAGGCTAAAGTTTTATTCAATAAGATCATTACAACATATGATAAAAAGAAAAAAAACTTAAGAGATCATGTCATTTTCATAATCCTGTGGGCAAATTAAGAAATATATTGATAGAAAAACTAATGAGGATTTGAGAATGATTTGTAGATTTTAATCCTTGAATCTTCAACTTTAATGCTTAACAATGTAGCATTTTATAGTGATGATATGAAATTCTTTGGTTTTGAAAACGCAGCGTTCAATTTTTAAAGTTAAGCTGATTCTCTGATTTAAAAATCCGATGGAACAGTTTCAGGGTGGTCGACAAAATGAAATGTTTGCATGAGTTTCACTATCTTAGCAGCTGGGCTCTAGTCGTGGAGCTTATTCTTCTGGCTGAAATATGAACCCACTGGAATAGATATTATCTGTTAAGAGCGTAGAGTGTAGCATAGAGAAGTAACGCCTTTTGGATCAACCTACGCGATTGTATTAAAAGACTCCACAAATATCATAAGTTGGTTGGCATTTGAATCATACTGGATAAGTATAGAGATGAATCCAGAATAACAAATGACAAGACACGGACCATTTTGACATACTAATTTTAAGCCAACTTAGTGGGTTTAAATGTGCTAACCATTTTACAATTTCACTTTATTTTATATATGATTACGAAAATACTATTTTTGAGACATCCGACCGT
>VALG01004622.1:0-11222 GCA_009835305.1 Ipomoea purpurea | reverse complement strand
TTCCTCTCTAGACAGACGTCTAGGTGTTCGGTTGCCTAGGCATCTAATTCGCCGAGTTGACAGCGAACTGGATCAAGTTAACTTGTTCAATTCGACCGAGTTGACATACACTCACACATGTGCATTGTTTTTTCTTGTTTTTAGTTAGCCGCCTAGACGCTAGGCTCTACTGCTTTACTAGCGCTTAGCGCCTTGCAACCATGTCTATATCTAATAACATTAAAAAAAAAAAAAAAAAAAAAAAAAAAACTTAATCCTCAATTTCATTAATTAACCATATACTTTTTTTTAAATCATTTTCATGTCTCCATTAGAACATCTACATCTGTCCAAGACTTTTTGTGATTTTTTATGTGCCACTAGAAGAGAGAACAAGAAAAAAAAAGTCTATAAAACTAAAATAAAAATAAAAAAATCAAAGACCTTTCTTCTTCAGAGTGGCCGCCAGCTGGCAAGCGTGGAGAACACGCGCCCGCAGGAGAGCGTCGTCATGCGCGCTACTCTGTTTTTTTTTTTTAATTGCTGACAAAATCTTGTGTTTTGCCCAAAAACCATCTTCCACATCAATAAAAAACCAAACCCCTAGGCCGACAAAAATCAATAAGAATGCATTAGTATAGATACTCTTAGGTTATCCTTATCCATGCAATACTCTCTCATTTCTAAAAAAAAAAAAAAAAAAAAAAAAAAAAAAAAAAAAAAAAGTCTCAATTCCACATCATCAAATTACAATTCTTTTACTTATTTACTCTACATTCCTACAATACTGTTCACTTTCCAAGAGCCGAGCTCACTTTCATATTATATTATAAATATACTAATAATAAAATAATATTAAAAAAATAGTCAAAAGGCTGCCTTGCGTGGTCCACTTTCATGCGAAAAGTGCAACGCCAATGATAACTTATAAATAAAAAATGAACATGACCAAACTCATAGATGATTCCACAATTACCAAATAACTTATGAAAGAGAAGGTACAATTTTCCATTGAAAGTAATTAATATGATTATTAACCTTCTTTGTTTGTGTAATTGTTTACTATAATATTGTTCTATAATTTTATTTTTTTTTGGGATTAAGAGGAGCATAGTACCCCAGAAAAGAGAAGTGTGGAAAATTGAAACTAAAACCTTATTACATAGAAGTGTGGAAAAGATTTTGTACCTCCCATTTCAATGTTGATATTTGAATAATTTAGAAATAACTCATATTTTTCTTCAACGACTTCATATAATCATATGAGTAAAATATTATGTCACTTTTTATTTTTGGCATGACAAATTGAGGTGGGAGGTTAACAAAATTTTCAATAGTATAAAACTAAGGACAGTCCTATTATAGTAAGTTTTTTAAAGAGAAAAAAGTTGCTAATTTAGATTTGTGAATGATGTTTGAAGAATTATTTTTAAAGCCACTACATGTTAATACTTGGTGCACAAACAATATCCAATGAGCACGTGACAACGGTTACACGATTGTTTTTTGGGAAAAATGGTCAAATAGGCCCTCAAACTATTGCTCAAAAGTCAATTAGGCCCTCCAACTATTTTAAGAAGTAATTACACCCCCTAAACAATGTATTTTGATGCAATCAAACCCAAATACAGGTAAATAACCTGTTATCCAGGTCATCCCAAATTCGGCGACACTCCGACATATTTTCCGGCAAAAAATGACCGGCGACCGATGAAAACCCCTCCGAAGAAGGCCACCACATCCGGAGAAAGCAACCCAAATCTGGGTTGCCTTCTCTGGTCGAGACGGCCACCACTGTGGTGGCCTTCTCGACTAGAGAAGCAACCCAGAAAATCTAGGTTGCTTCTCCGGGAGGGGTCTCCGTGACTGGTCGCCGGTCGCCGGTCACTTTTTTGTCGGAAAGTATGTCGGAATGTTGCCGGATTTGCAATGACCTGGGATAGCAGGTCATTTACGCTGTATTTTGGGCTTCATTGCACCAAAATACATTGTTCAGGGGTGTAATTGCTTCTTAAAAAAGTTAGAGGGCTAATTGACTTTTGAGCAATAGTTTGAGGGCTTATTTGACCATTTTCTCTTTTTTTTTTTTTTTTATTTATCTTATTAGCCTGACAAAAAACTCATTTTTATATTTTACTCATGTAGTTGCTTTAAAAGCTTGAAAGGAGCATATCTTTTAAAAAGAATTGAATTAAATCTAAACCAACTTAAGAGTTAAGACAAGACCAAACCACTGACTTGGACTTTACAATTATGGCAAATAATAAGTATATTTTCTCATCACATGTCTGTTTTATTATTAAAAAAAAAAAAAAAAAAGAAAAAAAAAAAAAAAAAACTATGACCAACCGCACGTTTTTGTAGATCAATCTATCATGTCAACATGTACATATACTATAACTCTAAAAACATAGAAGAAGGTTAGTGTATCCATCAAGAATTTGAAGATTTGAAGGAAATACTGAATAGCTAGCAATTGCCACATTGCATTCTGCAAGAACATGAAGGAAATACTCAAATAGCCGCCGCATCGATCAGTTTCCAGTCGCCGGAGTGAAATGCCCCATCTGTTCTGCAAAAACAATCATGAATTCTCTACCATTTCTGATCCCAATCTCTCTTCTCTCAGACTCAACTTCCTCCGTCAGGAACTGTTGCCAGAACATATCGTTCCCTCCGACCACGGGCACGGCCGCCGTACAACTCCTTCCCTCTACGGCGGGCAATTCCAAGCAGCGTTAGTGTTTCCATCGGCGCCGGGATGCTTGGTATGAAAAGATGAAATTTCAGGGGTATCCGTTTGAGTGGAAGGTGATGAGAAACGGGGAATCTCCGGAGGGGGCTTGTGGAAGCGTCTCGAAATTTCCATAAGCTTCTTCCCCGTTAGAAATTCCGTTGAGGATGTTCTGGCAAACAGTTATGGAGGAATCCAGGTTGTTAACCAGCTCCAAATGGCCATTGGAAACGGAGGGTTTCCGCTTCTTGGTATGAACTTCAAGGTGGTGCAGAAGATCAGGTTTCAGAGATAGCTGCGCTACGAGGGCCAGAACTTGGCGCTGCCGCTCATCAATGCTCTGTAATCTCGAATCCAATGACTGAAACTCAAATCTGCATTCGCGATTCTCCTGCTCGCGCCGGTCTAACTCCACCCGGAGCGAGCTGTTCTCCTGCTTCAACCTCTCTATCTCCTCTTCGAATTCCCGTCTCTCCGGTTCACTCAACGGAACGCCGGAATTTGGTTGAGCAGAGTGGCTGTGGATTGGCTTGCGGCGATGAATGTTCTTCAGGAGATGCGTCTGCCCCCTTATAAATCATCGTTCGCGAACTCCCACTGCTCAGCATCAACCTTTCTGAAGCCCTGCCAAAGCCCACACAAAACTATAAGATTGAGGCAGGAGGTAGAAGAAGAAAAGTGAAATAGTGACTGCGTGCTTACATATGTATTAAGCTGTCGGATGAGCTGGAAAAATTGTTGTGCTTAAAGTACTTGGGCAGCAAGTCCCGGGCAAATTCCGGCGGATTCCAAACCACAAAGCTCCGGCCGCCGCGGCTCCATGAAACAACGGCGTTGTTTGCACGGTCATCCACCAGCTCATATGTCTTTGCCAGAAACGGCGCAGGTGAAGCAGAACCCCCCTGAGTTCCATCCATTTCACACCAAATCTACTTTATATATGTCTCTGTTACCTTTTTGTTTTCATCCAATTCAGGGAAAAAAAAACACCCCTTTATGAGATTGCTTTGAGTTTAAAGATTGGAACTTTTTCAAATTTAAACCGAAACCCAGATGATCAAACTGAAATTAGCCAAACCCCAGTAGATTCTTGGACAGAAAATTCAAGAAAATCCTAGAGTACTAGTACTACTAGAGATTCAAAAACTGGAACTAGAATGTGAGATTGTTGAGTGGAAGAAAGCACAAGAGAGTGTGTATAATAAAAGCGATGAGGAGGAAGGGGAGTTTGATTGACGGCCTCACAGTTCACCTTGACCGAGAAAAAAAAAAAAAAAAGGAAGAAAGAGTAAGGATTTGAGTTTTGACTTGGAACAGGATGAACGTTGTTCGTTGTATTTGACCGACTTTTTGATATGTTGTCGCGGTCCAAGTTTGAAGAGAAGTTGCAAGTGGACGTATAATTGCCTCTAGTGACTGGGGAACTAGTGGTGATAGCCGCCTAATAAATTTCCCAGGAATTTTAATAAGTTATTATAATGTAAAATAAAAAAAAAAGTTAAATTACTAGGATATGTGTTTTTTTTTTAAACTAAAAAACTCAGTATAATTAAATCAACCTATCTATAGTAGAACTTCTAACCTTTCATTTGGAAAGATAATAGTGGTATCATCAAGCTATAAAGTACTTGACTGTAGTACAAAATGTTCTAAAAAAAAGCAAATAAATTAGGCTCTTCATATTTACAACAAGGAAATAGCATGAAGTGGTAACTTTAGCAAGGTGATGGTTCACAGAGTTGTCAAGCATTTTTTCATCAAAACGTGACACTGATTGCTACGTAAATTATAAATTATATTATATATATATATTATATATATACATAATAATATTATATATATTATATGAAAACCAAAGTATATCTTCACTACTACTAAGCGTTAGCATTATGGAGAAATACTTGACCCTGGAACAATTTTCATATTCAATTATACTATATTATAAATTCAAATACTTTGCCTAATAATCCATCCTAAAATAATTATACAAAAGATTTATTTAGTAAACATTTCATGTAAATCGTAAAATAAGTTTTGCTTTAAGATAATTGCTTTATGGATTAAAACATCAAATTTGGTTCATGAAACCAACCAACATTGAAAAATAGGCAAGACATAATGAACAATTTATATTAAATATATGTGGGCACTTCTGATTGACGGTAAAAGTAGATTATTCTTCTATGAGACGAAAAGACGATATATGTAGCCAAAACGAATTAATAAGTTAAAAATTAATTTAAGTAAAACAATTAAATTTAAAAAGGCGTAAGTTCCCTTTGTCCCATATTACTGTGAAGTGATTGCACATTATATTACAAACCTTCTAAAAAATATTGATATACTACGAGCAGCCTCTTCCTGAGCATGTAGTATTGCCCATCTGCCAACATCTTCATTATAAACCAATTACATTCGCCTCGGAAAAATAAATAGAAACAATAACAAATTATAAAAAACATAACTTACAAAATAAAACCTTAGTATGAATAAATATAATTATTTAGAACACAACTTAATTGTGAAATGAGCAAATATATAATATTTAAATGTATGTTCAAACAATGTTGATAAGAGAGATTAGGTTTTAGAGATTCAAAATGATTATTATATTCTAAGCAATGCAAACATCATATACATAGTATTAATTATGATATAATTATATTTTACGTAGAAATTTTTTAAAATAATTAAAGATCATGATACGTTATATATTTTAATTGAGATGAAATATTATTAATAATTTGGCGCCACATAAATGATTGTAGCCTCCGTAGTTGCAGATCACAATGGATACAGTATTCATATGATGTTGATGAGTGAGTGCTCCAGACTCCTGCTAAGCCTTTAAGCATTATTTAATGAATGAGCAGTTATTGATAAACGCGTCACGAAACACGACTGCAGAAAAATAGAGTTGTACTCTCCCCAAGTTGCACAGATACACGACCAAACCTTCACGTGACTGACAACGGACAAGACAAGCTAAGCACATCGATTTAGCGCCGAGCAGAAGTCACGCCTAAAGACCGGACACTCTGGATCGTGTGGGCTTTGTCCTGAGGAAATGATGCATCGCGAGAGGCACTAGCATATCAATGACGTGCCATTCATCGCGGGGCGTTGGGCCGAGAGATGACCGTGGTTGGTCAGTACAGGCGCCCAGAAGCACACAATAGTGGTCTTCTACCAAAACCAAGATGGGCCTCGACACGGTGTCCGAACGGAAACCTTGGCTGGTGCCCATGAGGAACCGTAAACATCCCAAAGATCAAGTTCAAAGTTGGGGACTCCCGCTACTGAACATCTAGTGAGTTTGATAGGACGTGATAGCGTGAAGCTGAGACTTTCAGTGGTCGATAGTTGGTGGGACCAGTGGTAGGAGGAAGAGAAAAGAAAAATAATTCCTTTCGTAGATGTAGTTAATGAATAACCATTAAAGATTATGAATGAGTATATTGATGAAAACAGATCATCAGCTATAATAGCTTACAAATGAGAAAGATAGCTATAATTACAACAACTAGCAAATATAATAACAAGACTATAATAGACTATATATAAAGAAAGATATCAACCACCATATCAACCAACCTCATTCCTGTGACGTATTTTATTAACGATGAACCTTAGCTTCTATAATCGATCGTGACTACGAATATAACGTGAAGAAATAAGACAATTCAAATCATGCATGATATTTTTTACATAAATTCATTACAGACAGACAATAAGGACATATCAACTTGTTATCAATTCAGCTAGCATACATAGGCTCACATACACCATCTTAATTTGTACATTTCATCTCATCTACGACTAATATACGCACTCAATTAACTACCAGGCTAAATTTTATCACAATCACTTCATGAACGGCAGTTGATTATTTATTAAAGCAACCCAAAGTTCGTTCCTAGCTCTTGCATACAATGTTATGTAATTTGCACTCTTTTTTCGTAAAAACAACTACTTTCTCAATGCAACTGCACCTTAAGTCAAATTAATTCTTTTTTAATTTCTACTATCACGTTCTCCTTACCACATACGTAAACACATCACAAAAGTCAAAACGAATAAGCATCATAGCAACAACGACATACAGATTATCATCCGATCATCGGGTTTACAATATTCCAAATTATATAGTATCCTGTCCAAGTAACAGAAAAGTGTTTAAAAAGTATATGCGTGTTTGAATATCCACGTCTCTTATATATTTTAAGTACTATTCTAGCTTCACCATTTCCCTGTAATAAACTAAGTATATAAGACCATAAGTAGATAAGCTTTAACTAAATAGCTATCTTATCTCATTGTGTAAAGTACTAATTTATTATAAGCTGCATGTTTGGGAAGGATTACATCAAGATAAAACATTACCTGCTATAATCTTGTTACCATACGGCCATATAATAAGCTAAAACTCTCCTACGAAAGAAATTTTTTCTATTTACTCTCTACTCCCGTTTATCTGTCTAAACTCAAAATTCGGAGAGTGGGTGTCCAACACACAAACGGGAGTGTTCCACACTGAATCATCCAGCTTCCAGCATAACTCCACCAACACCTTCTCCCTAATAAACTCAATACACATGACGAATTTACCCAAGTATGAGCGTCCGCAGTCCACGATACTACTACTTGTTGTCAAATTTTGAATCATCACCTGGGATTCATAGGATTAACGTCCTCCTTCATGCGAAACACGCCAACAGTTCCAACTGAATCGGACGAATACAGAAATAGGCTGTAACCAAGTATGACAGAACTTTACAAACAATTAATTTTGAGGATAAACGAACACTTCCAGATCGCCATACTTTGCGTTTGGTATCCACTTATTAGAAAGCAAAAATAAAAATTGTCAGTGCCACTTACTGGGCCAATTCATTTAACTTGGACAACAAGCCAAAAACCGGGTACTGTCTCACCTCAGGCCAACAGCAACGCACCCGTGCGCCACTAGCAATTGTTCACGTATTCTAGACCAAATTTTGCCAAGTACGATACGACTAAGTTGCCTTCTCTTTGACCCTAAAGACGGAAGTCATTTCATTTTCTCCTTCAAGACAAAGCTCCACGAATCCCAGAGGGTTCACCCACCATGTCAATTACAGCGTACCTCATATTGAAAAACTTTATTACATACGGGCGTATCATCTGATAGACTTTAGATTAGCTCAATGGCCAGTATAGTCCTCCAGTCACTGTGATGAAAGATATTGTCAAGTAGTTATGT
Source organism: Ipomoea purpurea (assembly GCA_009835305.1). Lineage (NCBI taxonomy): Eukaryota > Viridiplantae > Streptophyta > Magnoliopsida > Solanales > Convolvulaceae > Ipomoea > Ipomoea purpurea. The sequence goes on along the minus strand of VALG01004622.1, from coordinate 3,267 downwards.
GAGATAGAAACTTGGAGAAAGTTATAGCAAACTCTAAATTAATCTGCTGCAGTCCCATGTGTTCAGTGATAGCGACGTGTGTTTGTTCATCAATAAACTGCGTAATGCATTGAAATAATGAAATACATGCTTACGCAAGAGACGCTAAATAGATCCACGGAGACTACCGATGCAGCCAACTCACATCAACCATCAACCACCATCAATTCAATAATCGTATCACTCGAGTTTTGATCTCTCGAACTACGTAGAACAATAATTACCCAAAATAATTTTTTTCAAGTAGAGCCGGCCAGAGTGCGGATATTAGTATAATAAATTTATATCATCCATCAACTAATAAAATATAAAAGATATCTATACTTAGACATTAACATAATTATCCTTTAATACATCATCATTAAAATACCCACCAACAAGATTACATTTTCTTGAATTACGTACGAACATAATTCAGTAACCATTAATTATTCAAATCAATCTTAATAAAAAATTAATTTTTTTTATATCTTCAATGCAATTTTTGATTAATAACTGATTAGAAATTGCTTCAAGAAAGTAAAATAAAAACTCAATTTGCAAATTACACACAATCTACATCTCATTAAATCTTACCACTTCACTCTATAATACAGATTATGTCTCAAAAAAGTTGGCAAGACATACCAAATATTTTAAAACTCAATAAATGGCCGATTCTACCTCAATATTTTGCTCATTTTATCAACAAAATTAAAAGATTTATGAAGTTATCCTTATTAATAAATGATATTTGGATTTCCATACATAAAATAGTTCATATTTTGTAGTATGAGACCTGAGTTACTAAGTTTCTTTTTTAATTAATTTTGTTTAATTTGTTTCTGAAATTACCCTAATTAACACCCGATGCATTGCGAATCATGTCCCACTTTGAGTTGTTGAAAGTCAAGCTCCGAGTAATGATTGGACAGATAGGGCAATAGCCATCCCACAAGGAATTGCTCTTATGCGATGCATAGAAGAGCTGCTCGTCATGTAGTATCAATATCAAATAATTTTTTTAAAAAGTTTTTTAACCTATAATATATAAATTGCTCAGCAAAATTCATTAAAGATCAGATATGACAAAGGCAATCTTACAACCGCTTTCTAACACACTTGTTAAATGAAGTAGTATACTTCTAAACAGAAAATACTTTTGAAAGTCCTTCCCCCCTTACCATAAACCCTCCTATTTAATTCCCGTTTATTTGAGATCATACATTAATACTGTAGAACCTCTCATATCGATAACTTTTCGTAGTCGCCCATAGACAGAAGGGTGAAACTGAATAGTGGTTTAACAATGTGCAAACCCGAAATTAAATGCGAGAAAGTAGAGGACCGGCAGCCCCATACCTTTATACTGGGTAATTATCTTATAAGAAAAATAGTCAAAATAAGAAGTTGAGAATTAAACAATACAATGTCATTTTACTGCTATTTTTTCCTACCTTACATGTTCTATGGTTGAGTTCAATTGAAATATAAATATGAATGTTACAAATGCCATAAGACAAAAATATTTTACTTTTCAAAAAGCACCAAAATTATCAATTACCAAATATAGCGAAGATGAGTATGCCCATTTACATAAAATACACAAATCTTTATTGTAGATTAATCATTTGTTAATTTCCAAAGGATTTCGCCATTCTATGAGGCAAACAGTATTGAATAATAATTTTATCTAATATTTTAAAATAATGCAGCTAAACTTTTAATCAAAATCTTTCCTATGAAAATTTTTTAGATCAAGTACTTCATTTAATCATTATGCTAAAGCTAAATATTAGTCAGTAGAATTAATATAACGATATTAATAGAGTGAGTGATATTATCATTATTAGTTGGACTTATTACATAATAGGTACCCAAATTCGATAAATACGGCACTTACTCCAAGCTATGTATAACATACCAATTATTTTTAATAAAAAAAATTATTATATATTACTAAAAATACAAAATTATTACATTGTTATTTCAATCTACCCCAACAACCTTAATAAGATTTTATAATAATCATTAAACACAGTGCACGCTTACAATGTTGACCCTTTCCTAAACAGGTCATAATTAATATATTTAGTATAGAATTTAACTTCTAGAATATAAAATGAGTTCTAAGTCAAATACAACATATACAACTAATGAGGAAGGAAATTTTGTAAAATAAAATACAAGGTTATCAAAATCAGGTAATATGTTTAATATTATTGTGTAGATCTAAAATACTTTATTTTTGAAAAAACTTTTGTGAAATACAAAATAAACATCAATAGCTACTATATATTTTAACTAGCAATTCAAAGATTAGCATTTTGGCAGTTCTTTTGATGAAAATAACTGTGCTTGACTATCATTTAACACTAGTGAAACATCACCTTATATTTAATTAAAAGTAAAAACATTGTTATCATATTCTATTTCCTTCTGGTAGTGCATAAATATGACCAAGAGCCCTCTATGACAATGTAATATATGCTGATTTCTGTAATCACATATAATAACATAATTATCTGAGTTTAACTACTCACAAGTAAATACTTATATGATAGCGCTTATGATTTTAGTTTTCGCCCCGCTATCTCACTACTTTACAAAAAGAAAGGTTAGAAAGTTATCTGGATAGGACCGCCCTCTAACACTACTAAACTCCAGTAGCAATATAGTCTATTTATACTTATAATGAACTTATAGTTATCACACACACACACAAAATTAATAGTATAAAAACAAAAAAACACAGAAATATCTAATATCACGATAGTACAAGGGTGTAAAAATTTTTATATATTTATGTTTCACGTTCTAAAACAAATTTAATAAATATGTTATTATAGATTAATTTAAATTCCTATGATATATTTATTCAGGCGCTACTCACTCCACTAATTCTGCCAGTTAAAACTAGATTTGTTCATAATTATATCTTTTCAGCTTGCAGGGAGATACTTACTTCAACTATGTACCGAGCACGTACAATGAACATAATTAAATAAAAAATAGATCGGCTCAGAGTATATACAAGAAACTAAATAACGTATCATTCATTCCATATCATAAAAATATCAATATTTTTTATAATACAGATTAACACTTTTTCTTTCTTTTTTTTAATTCTATAGTCAAAAGGTGAAATTTGAAGGACTTCAATCAAAACTCACCTTCCTCTCAATCAGAATATATGTTATCAGGATTAAGATATATAAACTTCTCTGTGCTTTCTCCACCAAAAATCTC